>CAUYUJ010019402.1:116113-180966 GCA_963575745.1 Prorocentrum cordatum | reverse complement strand
GAGGAGGAGGAGGAGGAGGGATAGGAGGGATGAGGGATGAGGAGGAGGAGGAGGAGGAGGAGGAGGAGGGGGAGGAGGAGGAAGAGTGGGGGGACGAGAGGATGACCTTAAGGGGTCGGTGCTGCCGTCGGGGTCCTGGGCTGTTGTCGGTGCAGGCGTCGGGGCTGGCGTCGGTGGCGACCTGGCAGATATTCTGCTCTCGCCCACCCGCCCCTGCGGACCCGTCGCGCCCCTCCATGAGTTCCCCCTTTTCCTGCTTCCCTCTTTCGCACCTGCCCTCCTTATCCGCTTGTGATTCCCTGGCACTCGCAGGAGATCGTGCGCGGCATGGAGACCCCCCCCAAGCGCACCAAGAAGGCCAAGGATATCCAGCAGAACATCGACTCGTTGCAGTCGTCTCTGGAGGCTGGGATTGGGCCCCCACCCATCCCCCCAGCTCAGCCGGCGCACCCCTCACCCCGGATCGTAGCCGCGCCGTCAACGCGATTTCAACGCCAATCGCTGCGATTTCAACGCGATTTCAACGCCAATCGCTGCGATATCTATCAACGCAATTTCAACGGTCGTCGCAGCGATGTCAACGCGATTTCAACGCTCGTCGCAGCGATTTCAACGCGATTTCAACGCTCGTCGCAGCGATTTTAACGCGATTTCAACGCTCGTCGCAGCGATTTCAACGCGATTTCAACGCTCGTCGCATCGATTTCAACGCGATTTCAACTCGATTTCAACGCAGCGATTCGCGACTGTCCCTCTACCTCACCCTTCGTCGGCACGGCTGGATCCGCGCCGAAAACTTGGTCAGAACGCGCCCCAGGAGAGGTCAGTGATGCCGACCTCTCCGAAGATGATCCTCGTTCTTGCTAACGTGTGTTTTGTTTCCCGCCACAGGGCAAGATCCAGGCGAAGGCGGGGTGCGTGTCGGACGACGAGGCCCTGGAGATGAACCAAGCCCTGGTCGACGCGTTCACGGGCGACGTCTTCAAGCACCTGCTCAAGATGAAAGGCTTCGAGCTGAACGCATCGCAGCAGTGGCCGAGCGACCCCCAGAGCCTGATGAGATCGAGCAAGACGTTGACCCCGTCGGAGAAGAAGGAGCTCGACTTCTGGAACGCCGTCAAAAACAAGGGGTTCGATTGCCCCACCTCGGGCAAAGCAGGGAATCCACTCGGCGGCCGATGGTGCCGCGCCTACCAGAGCGACCCCGAGATCAAGAAGGAGTACGACGCCGTCAGAGGCGACCTGGAGAAGGCCGAGTACCGCAAGAAGTGGGCGATGAAGACGGCCAAAGAGAAGGAGGAGAAGATCTGCAAGGTGACGGAGGAACAGCGGACGATGTGGAAGCAGAGCGTCTACATGCCGCTGGGCAGGGTGGCCCACAAGGAGGGCGGTGGCAAGGCGGGCTGGCTCCAGGCCAACATTCCTCCTCCTCCTCCTCCTCCTCCTCGTCCTCCTCATCCTTCTTGTCTCCTTCTAGGATTTCGAGCTTCCTCCTCCTCCTCCGCCGCTTTCTTCCTCCCCTCTCTCATGCCCATCCACCTCCTCCCTGCTCATCCCGATGCATCTCTCCCCCTAACTCTCGTCGTCGTCGTCGTCGTCGTAGTCGTCGCAGGCGACGCGGTACTTCGTCAAGTGCATGTCCATGGGCCCGCCGTGGATCGCGTGGTCGGAGATGACGGGGTCCCTGCGCTGCCTCTACGTGGTGCAGGGGCTCGCGGAGACCTTCACCGAGCGGTGGTCCATGCACGAGAAGTGGCTGGGCAAGGCTGATGCCGAGCCGCCCCGCGCCTTGCCGATGGCGCAGGCCGCTGAGGCGCCAGCGCCCGATGCGCCCAGTGCTCCAGCGTCGTCGGCGCAGGGGGCCCGCGCTGCGAGCACGGGGGCTGCTGGGGCGGCAGGCGCGGCGGCGCCGATCGCGAGTGTCGCTGCGGCGTCGCCAGCGCCAGCGGCGCCGAGGAAGAGGCGCGCCGAGGAGACGGCGGCAGGCGCCGAGGAAGGGGAGGGTCCAAGGCCAAAAAAAGAGAGGACGAAGGCCCAGGAGCAGGCGCTGGCGGTCAAGAAGTTCGCGTCCACCTACAGCGGCGTGATGGCGCAGGCGAACACGCTCATCAGCAGCGTGGACAACGACGCGGAGTGGAGCTGGGCGAAGTCGTCGTCGCAGGTCCTGCGGGATGAGATGAAGACGGTGAAGGACTACCTGGTGGCGCACCCCGAGATATCGCCCATGCTGTCGGAGGACATCAACGACGTCAGGAAGGACATGGACGAGGCCGCCTTCCTGGGCACAATCTCCATCCTGCTCAAGCTGGAGCCGATCATCTCGAAGGTCGGCCTCGAGGCGAAGTGCTTGCTCGGTAGCGCCAGGGCCCGCAGGCAGCTGACGAGCCCCACGCCAAAGGCAAAGGGGAAGGCAAAGGCCAAAGCAAAGGCCAAGGCCGATTCCTGAACTTGTTTTTGGAACTTCAGAGGTTCCAACGCGTGAGAACTCGGGGGACTTGTTAATCGTGGTGGTCGTCGTCGTCGCCACCACCGTCGTTGTCGTCGTCGTCGTCGTCGCAGTCAGCTGTCGTCGTCGTCATCGCCAACGTCGTCGTCGTAGTCGTCGTCGCCGCCGCACTTGGTTATTTCAACGCCGCGTCCAACCCCGTGACCCCGCCGCCCCCTATGGTCGTCGCCACCGCGCCCCTCCCAAGGCCACGGGTGGCCGAATTGAGCACTCCGAGGCCAAAAACGTCTCTCCTGAATGAAAATATCGAAAATCGCCTTGCGTGGAGGCGCAACCCTACCGTTGAAATCCCGGTGAACCGCTACCGTTGAAATAACCATCACGTTTCAGTTATCGCTCGAGACATCCTCCGCAAAACCGTTGAAATCGCATCCCAGCCCTACCGTTGAAATACCGGTGAAATCGCATTGAAATATCTAAAGGCGTTGTTGACATAGCGTCGGAACCTCTCGAAGCGAGCACTGCCCGATCAGTGCGCTCGGATCGATCCGAGCGGGAGCGCTGCCGGTCGTGGTTGAGCACGGCGGTCGCGCGAGCTAGACTGTTCAATATCCGCCTCGAGGCCCCGTTCGCCCATCCTGGCCCTCTCAGCTGCCTCTCGCCCGCTCTCGTTTTGCACACGCGGCCTGTCAGAGGCAACATCGTCTCCGCTCCAGCGCGGAGCAGGGGAGTGCATGACAGTGAGATCAGAGATGCCCTGAACACACCCTCGTGATGAGCAGTTTGGGAAGTCAGCTCGCCTAAGGTTTTATTTGTGATGAGCGTGAGCCCGCTGGGCTGAGGTAGTATTCATGAGTGGGCAACTGGGCTGGTCCGCCAGCCTGAGGTAGTATTCATGATGGGCAACTTGGAAAACCAGCTGGCCTAAGGTAGTACTCATGATGGGCAACTTGGAAAACCCGCTGGCCTAAGCGCCTGTTCTCCCCCCTCCCATGCCATCATCACCCTCCTGCCCCTTCTCATCCCCTTCTTATCCTCTATTCCCAATATTCGTCTCCTCCGTCCTTAAGGCCTCGTGTGGTTCTTGCTCTCGTCTGCTTCCCCTGCCCCCCATCCCTCTCCACTTTCTACCCACCCCCCTCCTCTGCCTCCGCCCGCCTCTTCCTCCTCCTCCCTATCCCTCTCCACTTCCTACCCCTCCCCTCCTCTGCCTCCGCCCGCCTCCTCCTCCTCCTCCTCCACATCCCCCCTTTCCTCCTCCTCCCCCTCCTCCCCATCCTCCTCCTCCTCCCTTTCCTCCTTTTCCTCCTCCTCCTCCTCCTCCCCCCCATCCCCCTCCTCCTCCTACTCCTCTTCCTCCGTCCCTCCATCCTTCATTCCTGCTCCATTGCAGTTTGACCTCAAGCATTCACTGCCACCAAGGGCGCCGCCCCCCCCTCCCGCACACGAGGCACCTCGCCCGCGCAGGGCGCGCAGCCGTAGCAGGCGAAACGACGAGCCGCCCAGGCCGAGCACCCAATCGCAGAGAGACGCAGGTGCCGATTTATTGCGCCTGCTGCTTGAGCTGTGCTGCTCTTGCCGCCTCACGGCAAAGCACTTTTGCATATTGTGCGAGCTTTGTTCCCAAGCAGGAGTGCCCGGTGGGGCCTTTTCCCTCTACGCCAAGCGGGGCGGCTTGCAGACAGGCAAATACCAGCACCACCTCGACGACAAGCTCCCAACGCCTGGGCACATCTACGAGGTCCCAACGCCTGTCAACGAGAACAAACGCGCACTTCGGTCAATCAGGCATGTGCCCATGAGGCTCGGGTATGAATCCATTGAGGACGAGGTCCGCGCTGACCCAAGCATACTAGATCCAGTGCGACGCAGAGATCCCGACGCCAAGCAGTTGCCTCCAAGCATTATAGATACACCAGCGTATCAAGAACACCCTCAGGTTCGCCTTGCAAAGGAGCGCGGCACCGATCTTCCAATACCGCTGGCGCTGTACATCGACGGGGTCACCTACAGGCAACAGGCCGCAGGACGATCCGACAGCGTCTGCGGCTACTGGCTCGTCAACCAACTCAGCGGGAAACGCCACTTGCTGGCAGCTGTTCGGTCGAGCGACGAATGCCTCTGTGGGTGCAAGGCATGGTGTGCACATTTCCCAGCGCAGCAGGCCATCAAGTGGCAGTTGATGGCGATGCTTGGCGGCAAGCGCCCAAGTGCCATGCACGATGGACAGCCGTGGCCAGACAACGACGATGAGCATGATACATCCGACCTCTCTTACACGGGCGTCTTGTTGCACGTGAAGGGCGATTGGTGCGAGCACAGCAAGACGCTCGGCCTTGCTTCCTGGTCGCAAGCCCACTCGTGCTGCCAATATTACGACACGGGGAAAGATGACATGCATACGTTCTCGGAGTTCCTGTCCAGCGAAGGCGGCGCCCCATGGAACCTTAGGGGAGATGATGACTATGAGACGCAGGTCAAGAAGTGCGAGATCGACGCCGTGATAAAGTCAGAGCCAGACCGCAGGAAGTTGCTCAAAGCGCTGGCCACACTAAAGCAACCCAAGGGGATCGGCGGCAAAGGCGTCGTACAAGATGTGGACGTTGGGGGCGCTAAACTACAGTGCGGCGATCGGCTTGAGCCCAGCGGGTCTCTCTTGGACGTGATGAGCGTGTCCATGTTGCCCCTGCCGCTCAATTTGAAGTTCTGGAGGCCCCGATGCGGCGAGTGCCCGAGGAACAACAAGCCCGTGCTGGACCACGTGCACCGAAGGTGTCCATTATGCTGCAGTGAATTGTTCACGAACCCTTGGAGGACGCTCGCAGTCGATGTCATGCACTGCGTGCACCTCGGCGTCATGCAGCGCGCAGTCTCAGCAGCGCCATGGAGGCTGGTATTGATGAACCCGTGGGGCTTCACAGGGGCCACGCATAACCGCTCGGAGCTAGCACGGCGCCAGGTGCGCGCTGATCTGAAAAAGTACCGGGAGGCGCACGTCGGGGCCAAGGACCGCATGGGGAACCTTACCTTGAAGATGCTCGGGAAAACCAAGGGCTGTACTCCGCAGGGGCTAATTGTTTTTTTCTGACATTTGTCTGAGTGCCGAAACGGTAGCGACCACCGCGTCCTCACGCACCTTGAGCACGCGTGTGCATACTTGTTCAGACATACCTTTGTTTGTTTTTGTTTGTTCGGTGTGTGTGTGTAGGTGAATGCGTGTGAGCGTGCGCGTGCGCGTGCGCGTGCGTGCGCACGTGCGCGGCAAAAGCGCGCTCAGCGAACGCTGCGCCCAGGGGCCCCCATGAAGACGAAGGCGGGGGAGACGTCCGTGCTCCTGAAGTTCGCGAAATGGGAGCTCAGCAACTACGGGGGGGCTTCATCTTTCGGGGCGGCGCTCATGGGCGCCCTTGTATCCTTGGAGACTTCCATGCAGATTTGCAGGGGCAACCCCGTCTTGATGGACGACTGCTGCCGCCAGCGCTTGCTGTCGGAGATTGATGTCCATCTCCGCTGTTGCAGGGCCGCCAGGATTCATTCGGCGCCCAAGCACCACCGGTTGTGCCACCTTGCAGACAGGGCGCCCTTTTATCGGGATGCACAAATCCTGCTCCCCCACCCTCTCTCCCTCCACGCCCGCCCTCTGCCTCCTTTCCGACCCGCCGGGCCCCGCCCCCAGACCGCTGGCGGTAGGCGCTGTCGTCGGTGCGTCGGTGGCGCCGCAATCCCCAGAGAAGGGCGACCTGGCGCGTCTGCGGGCCGCGGGCGGGCGGGCGGGGGGGGGCGCGCCGGCGAGTCGGAGCCCCGCTGAGGGCGCGGGGGGGGGCGAGGCGGAGGAGGCGAGGAGGCGGGGGAGGCGGGGGGGGGGGATGACGGGGAGGAATGGGAGGGTGGGCCGGTGGAGGGGGGGTGGGGAGAGGGGAAAACGGGCGGAGGACATGACATGGGGGTCAGCCCTTCAGCGTAGTCTCGCTCCTCCTTCGCCCTCCTGAGTGCGTTGCCTTTGGCGCCTAGGGTACCTTGGCCATGCCAGTGCCCAAGGGTGCAGCATCTCACGGCACTGGGCATGGGGTGATCGGCTTAAAGTTCGATTGTTTCAGGACCAATAGCACGGATGTCGATGGGATTGCGGAGGTTCGATTTCGTTTCAAAGCTAGTCGCACCGATGCTATCGCGATTGCAATTCGAGATCAATGCCGTTCTCAGCGATTCCAATGCGATTTCAACGCAATTCTCAACGATTTTAATGCGATGTTAACGCCGTTCTCAGCGATTTCAATGCGATTTCAACGCCGTTCTCAATGATTTCAATGCGATGTCAACGCCGTTCTCAGCGATTTGAATGCGATTTCAACGCCGTTCCCAGCGATTCCAATGCGATTTCGATGATGTGTCTTCGATGCGTTTGCGTCGTTGTGCGAGGATGGCCATCCCTCCCCCCTCACCTTCAGCGTCAAAGCACTCTCGAGGGTATGTTGGCATGGGAGCCCGAAGTTGTGCACTGTCTTCGTCGACGAAGGGCTAAACATCGTGCTCAGAGACGTGTGCAAATATGCGTACCGACGCACGCTTGAATATCGGCTCTTTAGCATGTTCGGGCTGTTGGGCATTCTCAAAGTGAACTCGTGGCTGCCATCTTCTGGGGTGTCATGGCTTTCGCTCGTGTCGCCATCTACGCGGCGCTGATGCTTCTTGGCGCGCATGCTGCTGGGGGGGCGAATGGCCTCCCACGGGACGAGGCCGCCATGGCGTGGGCGGGGCAACGTACGCGAGCACTGGCACGCACGGGAGTCCCAGTTTCGGTACGCAAGTGGGCCGATAGCGGCACCATCATATCGGCCATAAGCACTCTTATGTACACAGAGGCAGCGAACATCGCGAGGACCGTTGATTTTGTGGAAGTGTTTGCTGGGAGCTCAAAGATCGCGAGAACGTTGCTCACGCACTTCCATTTGCGGTCGCTCACCTTCGAGCGGATTGGCGACCCATTGCAAGATGCTTGCTCTCTATGTGGCGCACTGTACCTACTTTACATGTTGGCCAGCGTGAAGCGCAATGGGGCAGCATGGTTTTCACCTCAATGTTCTACGTGGCTCGACGCGTGCAGGTTTAATAGCAAGAGGGACCGCCACGATGTGTTTGGCAACATCAGTCGCACTGACGTCCTGGAGGCGAACCACATCGCCAACTTGATGTGGGGAGGGGGCAAGTGAAATGCACGTCAGCAGGCATGGGGAAGGAGGGAGGGGTGAAGAGGGAGACGGGGGGAGGAGGGAGCGGGAGGGGGGAGAGGGGAGTTCGGAGGGCGGAGGGATTTGGAGGGCGCGAGGATGAGGACGAGGAGGAAGAGCAGGACAGGGAGGAGGACGAGGAGGAGGATGAAGAGGAGGATGAGGAGAAGGAGGAGGAGGAGGAGGAGGAGGGGGGAGGAGGAGGGGGGGCGAGGGGCGCGACGAGGACGAGGAATGGGAGGAGAAGGGGGGAGTACAAGGCTAGGAGGAGGGTGAGAAGGGGAGGGGGAGAAGAGGAGGAGGATGGGGGAGGGCGAAGTCCAGCGCAACCTCTCAGGTCAAGGGGCCTGCGCGGCGCCGCAGACGGTGGGCCCAGCGCCTTGCTGGGCACGCGCGTCTAGCATCAGAACTTGGCTCGCACCAGATATTGCATCTCACCCCCCGCCCAGGCCCTTGGTTTTCGGGCCTGCCCTGGCCACCCGCGGCCAAACACCCCGTGGGCATAACGGGTGCGGCGGCGGGGCGGTCGGTCTTGGGCCCAGAGATCAATCGAGGCTGCGGGTTCCCTCCCCCTGAAGCCTGGAGTCGCAATCGGCACCTGGGCCCAAATCGTAGAGGTCGGGCGGTTCAGGACATGGAGACGGTGGGAGGGGGGGCGGGGCAGTAGCTGAGGGGAGGGAGGGGCATGAGGGATGAGCAGGAAGAGGAGGCAGAGAAAGGAATATTGAGGAGAATGAAGGAGGGAGGATGGTGGTGGAGTGCGAGAAGGGACGGGAGGAGGGAGGAGGATGAGGATGAGGCGGGGGAGGAGGAGGCGGCGGGAGATGAGGATGAAGAGGATGAGGATGCGGAGGAGAACGAGGGGGAGGAGGAGGGCGGGGGAGGGGGTATGAGGAGGAGGAGCAGCAGCAAGAGAGGGCGATGTTGCCACGGAGTGGGAGGTGTTTCATGATGGGGTTCCTGGATGCGCGGGCTGTGTTCACTGTTGTCGAGCAACCGTTCAATTCGATCCTGTATTGCGTGCCGGCCGTGAAGGCTACCTTCGATATTCTGAGCGCCCGTCGTTTCCTGGCGTGGACGGGTGCGTTTGGGGCGCCATCGCCAAAGCCGCTAGAGTTATGGCACGCGCTGCCTGGCGATGACCCCTTCTGGCCTGCTCGTGGGACGGCGAGGGCCGCCAAAGCCAGGTGCGGAGACGATGCTCGCCTGACTAAGCAGGGCGGTCGCGCCTCGCAGGATAAGAAGTCCAGCGGCTGGAACAAGCGTGATCGTGACGGCAACGCTGTTTGGATCAATGGCGATAAGAAGCGTTTCAAAGACTCACAGGAGTACCCTGATGAGTTTGCTGCTGCAGCCGCCAGCGCCATCGCAGCCGAGATGGCGCGTGCAAGCGCTGCTTCGCTTTAGGCCCAGTCCCAGAATGCAGAGCCGCAGCCATGCACGACACATGCATCAGGACATTCAAGCACGAGTACGGATGCGCGCTCATGATAGCAACAGCACGTGATACCACAGTCAGCGCACAATGTCGGCTTCGGCTCTGCAGTCGCCAGGCTGCTCGTGCTTCTTTTGCGTGTCTGGCGCCGTCGGCCAGACGACTGCGAACTGTTGCTCTGCCCAAGCCGTGGGCAATCCGCTGCGCCTGCGGTGGCAGGATAAATAGATGTCAATGGTGGTAAGCTAGGTGCACCACAATCGACACCTTCCAATTCCAATCGTGCGCGCCACGTCCGAAGGGCAAGCCAGGTGCGCCACATCTGAAAACATCTAGGCGAGCGGCAAGCTGGGTGCGCCACATTGGGCAAGGTAGGTGCGCCACATCTGCAGTGGAGAGACGGATGACAAGCCAGGCGCGCCACATCTGGAGGGTCCGCTTGGTGTGCCACATCTTCGGTAGAGCGAGACGGAAGGCAAACTAGGTGTGCCACATCTGAAGGAGGGCAGGCTGGGCGCGCCACATCTGACACCCTCCCATTCCGTAAACACGGTGGCTCGAGCGATTTCAACGCACGTTCAACGCTGTTCGCGGCGATTTCAACGCCACCTCAACGCTGCGTGCCAGCGTCGACACCAGCATCGGCGCCAGAGTTGACATGGCCGACTACGACAGCGGAGCCTACATCATTGACCACATGCAGAAGATGATGAAGATTCCTTTCTGGTCAGAGGATATGGGCCCTAATGGGTCGTGGATGCCACTCTACGTGCGCGTGAAGACGGAGGGCAGGTACGCAGGCGTGTTCCCGACGATTGCGGAGTGCAAGGCTGAGTTGAAGCGGTCCGTCTCCTTTCTCACCGACCCCAGTCTCAGTGGCAAGTTTGAGCTGTACGCGGTCAAGATGCCAGATCGGGGCGAGATGATGCCGCTGCATCCACAGACGGACGGCGACTACCCTTTAGGAGACGAGTGGATCGTGAACGACAGGACGGCGCTCTACATCCACATGAGCATGCCAGACGCAGGTGGCCACTCGCTCCATTGCGGCATGGAGAGAAAGTCCACAACCTGGCGCGACGACGAGGGGGCGACTACGAGCAGAAGGGCGAGGACTACCACGAGCAGAAGGGCGACAACAACCATTCCATTGCTACCCCGATGAGCGACTCCAGTATCAAAGACTGGGTGGCCGCGAAGGCCGCCAAGAAGATGACGATGACCATGGCTGACATCGAGGGCCTCGACATCGACGAGATCTACCAGATGGGCTACGCGGCGGCCATGCAGAAGCTGGCGAAGAAGGCCGTCGCGACGGAGGCCGCGCAGGAGAGCACCCTCGAGAGCGTGGGCAGCGCGGCGTCGTGGCACGACGTCGCCACCAAGTAGGCCTCGACCCGACAGCCTACCCGATGGCCTACCAGATGGCCTACCCGACGGTCTACCATATGGCCACTCGATGGCCTGAGGTGAACGCCCTTCCCAGCGCCACGCTGCGGGGCTTTCGCAGGCAACCCATAAGAGTTTTGAGTTGCCCAGCGCACTTGCAAACGAGGAGGGCCAGGGGGAGGAGGAGGAGGAGGAGGAGGAGGAGGAAGAGGAGGAGCAGGAGGGGGAAGAGGAGGAGGAGGAGGAGGAGGAGGAGAGGAGGAGGAGGAGGAGAAGGAGAAGGAGCGGAGGAGGAGGAGGAGAGAGGAGGAGTGAGATGGGGAGGAGGAGGAGGAGGAGGAGGAGGATGAGGAGGAGGAGGAGGAGGAGGAGGAGGAGAGGAGGAGGGGGGGTGGGGTGGGGGGGGAGGAGGAGGGAGGAGGGGAGAGGAGGAGGAGGAGGAGGAGGAGGAGGAGGAGAAGAGGAGGATGAGGAGGAGTAGGAGGAGGGGGAGGAGGAGGGGAGGAGGAGGAGGGGGGAGGGAGGGGGAGGATGAGGAGGAGGATGAGGAGGAGAGAGGAGGAGGAGGAGAGGAGGAGGTAGGAGGAGGGGACGGAGGAGGAGGAGGAGGAGGAGGAGGAGGAGGAGGAGGAAGAGAGGGAGGAGGAGGAGAAGGAGAAGGGGAGGAGGAGGAGGAGGAAGAGGAGGAGAAGGTCACCCAGAAGCCTCTGAGGCGCATCCAAGAGGCCCCCAACGACCTCCGAGAGGCCCACCAAACTATCCAAGAGGCCTCGAAAAAGCCCCTAGAAGCAATCATGCCCTCAACAACCCTCCAATAGACACCTGAGAGGCATCCCGAGAGCCCCTCATCTGCATCGCGCAGGCGTCTGACCCACCAGGTAACTTCCATGATCGCCCGACGCCCCGTGATGTGGTTCCTGTGCCTCCTCCTTCTCCCCCTCTTCCCTTTCTTCCCCCACCCCCTCTTACTCCTCCTCCTCCTCCCCCTCCTCATCCTCCTCCTCCTGCCCCTTTTCCTCCTCGTCCTCCTCCTCCTCCAAGTCGAAACATCAATGACTTGCGCCATTTCGTCGGAACGAGTGAGAGCTTGCGGCGGCTTTGCGGCCGAGTGTGCTCAAGCCAAATCTGATCTTATCAGCGCCATGGGTCGGTCGCGGTCTCGGTCTCGGGGCCAGGCCACGGGCGCGACGGGCTCGGCAGCGGGTGAGAGCAATGGCAACGGCAAGGGCACGGAGGGCGGCACGAGCAAGAGCAACGGCAAGGGTTCGGAACCAAACGCACCAACGGAGTCACAAGCACCAGCGGGCGCGCAGGCACCAGCGGCAGCACAAGCAGCATCATAAGTACAATGGACACCATGGGCGGCGGACGACCCAGCTGGGGCCCTCGAGCTCGCGGTCCGCACAACGCTCAACAGTTGCGCGGCAGCCAGCGTGGAGATGAACGAGGCTGGGGTATAAACATAAAGGAACATAATGAGTGATTGAGGATAACGCATGGGAGGACGGGGGATGGGAGGAGGGAAGGGGTTGGCTGGGAAGGGGGTCGAGAGGCCTACCGCGAGCTGGACGACGCTATCAAAGAGAACTCCGACATGAAGACCACGATCCTTACCCTCGGCAGCAGAGTGATGTCCCTCGAGAAGCAAGTTGCAATTTTGCTGAAACATCATTTCGAGAAGATGCTCAGCAAGAGCAAGTGAACCTGCGCGATAGGGGCCCGCCTGGAAAGATAGGGTTAGATGGCCGCCCGCTCACCATCGGAGGGGGTCACGGAAATGCGAGGACGGGGGGGGAAGGAGAGAGGGGGACGCAACGCTTTGAGGTCCAACGCAGCTCGACAATGTAAGCATGCCCTTATGCTACGCTACGCGATGCCCTGCCATGCTATATATACTATGGATTGCTCGGCGGTGTTATGATAGAGGTTGCGTTGCAGTTTGCATTGCGTGTTTTGCACTGCGTTGCATTAAGTTTCACATCGATGCCCCTCCGAGATGCCTGCGGGGGGGCGGCGAGGTGCAGACGAGGGGCGGGGCACCGTGACACGGGGAGGGCCCGTCGCCCTCATTGCATCACGCTACGCTGTGTTGTGCTTTGCTGAGCCGCAGCCCGTAGCTGTGTGAGGCTCAAAAGTTGTGCGATTCGGATTGCGCTTCACTGAGCGATCTGGCATTCCCACTCGGTGCCGAGTAATGGCATCCCAGGGCATCGATGACACCTGGAGGCCAGAGATTGAGGACGGGTCGCAGTACTTCGGAAATACACAGCTGGAGGACTCGCTCGACGCTTGCCCCCGAGGTGCCGACTATTCTCTCAGCGATGTATACATCGCGCACAGCCTCCGCGGCATCAGCGCGGCCAGCCATGGCGACGTGCTCGGCCAGGACAACTCTGGGGACAGGAGCAGCTTCGTCGGCGGCGGCATCACGGAGGGCAATGCCCAGCGCAGCAGCGTCGTTGACGGCAACATCAGCGAGGGCAATCACGAGGCCGCCAGCGGCGTGGCGCCCGCTACCAAATGGCTGACCGCCAAGAAGAATCTCAAGGCAGAGGGTGGCGCTCAGGACAAGCACGTGATCGTGATCAACTGCGACTCCGAGACTGGCCCGCGCACTGCCGACAGCAGGGCCGTGGCTCGTCCGACTTCGACCTCGCGGCGTTCAACGGCTCCGCCGACGCCGATGCCGACGACGCCCGCCTCGGAGATCGAGACGTTGCAAATGTATCCCATGTCGGAGGTCGAGACGCTGCCGATGGAGTCGGAACCGCCCGTGGTGCCTCCTGGCCGTGGCCCCGCGACCCCGAGTCAGGCGCCGGCGGCGCCGGCGGCGGCGCCAGAGGTGAAGGTGACCGACCCTAGCAGCGGCTCAGAGGTGGCCAACCCCACTGGCGGCTTCTCGGCGGACGACCAGAAGGCGACGGCGTCGGAGGTGCAGGAGGCCGTCCTCAACGGCTCGGCGAACGACCAGAAGCGCGCCTTCTCGCAGTTCCACGCGGATGGCTCCGACGACGGCGTGGAGTACAAGTGCCAGCGGGTCAACCGTGAGGCGGTCGGGCTCCCAGAAAAAACAGGAACGGTAGTTCGCTGTACGCACAGCTACCGCTCAGTGCAGTCGATGCCAATGAATGCCAGCCACGTGTTCCAGGAGCTATTGTCGAGCTTCAAGGTGCCAGCCCATGGCAAGACAGTCTACACGATTACGTACCAGGTGGAGCATCGGTCCGAAGTGTGATCGAGTGAGAGCGGTTTCATGACGCATTGCACGGCAATGCATTTTAGCATGTTCGACGTTGCACTGTCTACGTTTGCATGCACGTTTGGTTCTTGGGCCGCCGTGTTGGGGACGTGTACACACGTGGGCTCGGTCTTTCAGGCACAGTCGTAGAGTCACCATCTTCATCACAATACTCATCACCACCATCCTCATCACCACCATCCTCATCACTAACTCCTGGGATCTAGGCTGACCAGTCTTTCGAGCCGCGTCTGGCCGACGATTACGAAGACGACGGCGAGGTTGGGGGATCCCGCAGAGTAGGAATATCAGCGACTTGATCGCCAAACCTAGAGCTTAGGCCGCCCACTCCTCCTCCACCCCGCCCGCGAGAGATGGCAAGGCTCGGCTCCCCCCCCCCTCCTCCTCCTCCTCCTCCGCCTCCTCCTCCTCCTCCTCCTCCTTCCTCCTTCTCCTCCTCCCCCTCCCCTCCTCCTCCTCCTTCCTCCTCTTCCTCCCCTTTCTCCTCCTCCCTCCTCCTCCTCCTCCTCCTTTTTCCTCCTCCTCCCCATCTCCTCCGCCCTCCTCCTCCTCCTCCCCCTATATTTCCTCCCCTCCTCCTCCTCCTCTTCCTCCTCTTCCTCCTCCTCCTCCTCCTCCTCCTCCTCCTCCTCCTCCTCCTCTTTTTCAATTATCAAATATGAGTGCTACTCTCACGTCTCCCCTGGTGACGCGCTTCGGCGCGAATCCTAGTAGCGCGCGAGCGCGCTGCTCGAATTTCGACGTGCGCAGTCGTCGATGTCGGTGTTTTGGCTTATGCGGTGAATACCACATAAATAACATAACCAAACATATGGTTATTCTACAACAACATAATCATCATAACCCAACGACCTTGTTATTCAGACCCCTGGGGAGAGGGGGGAAGGGTTGGCGGTGCGCGCAACGGGGTATTGCGCGAGGGGGCGGCATGCTAAGAAGGCGGGGCGGGAGGAGCAGGAAAAAGCAGGGGCCCTTTTTTTGGAGCTCCTGGGCCTTTTTGAGAAGACCCTTGTCTTTAAGAAACCCCCAGGCTTCTGAGGAAGCCCCCTCCCCCTCGCGCCACCATCTTGCGCGTGCCGACAAGAAGGGGCGAGCGGGGGAGGAAAGAGGGGGGACGTTGCAAAGGGGGTTTCGGTTGAGGATGAAGGGAGAGAAATCGAGGCGGCCAGTGTGTAGCCATTTGGGTTGGTTTCGGATGTCGGGGCAGGAAATGGAAAACATGGTTCGTCCCGGCCAGGATGTACAGTCTGCCCTGGGGAAGGGGTCGAGGGGCCCGAGGGCGACCCCTTCCCGCCCCTTCTCACTCGGAAAGAGTCGCCTGCGGAGAGTTGTTTTCCTCGACTATCCTGGGGTGCTGGGTCCTCGCTTCGAAGAGAAAGCGCCCCGCGTCCTCTCCTCCTCTCCTCCTCCTCCTCCTCCTCTTCCTCCTCCTCCTCGCCTCGCCTCTCCTCTCCTCTCCTCTCCTCTTCCCCTCCTCCCTCCTCCCATTCCTGTCTCTGCTCTTCGCGTGCCGTCATCACCGTTAGCATCGTCATCTTAGTTTTCAGCTCCACCGCCATCGCCATCATCCACATCGTCCACGTCATCCACATCCTCATCATCATCAGCAGCAGCATCAGCATCAGTGTCAGCGCCATCAGCATCGTCGTCGTCGTCATCATCATCATCATCATCATCATCATCATCATCATCATCATCATCACCACGAACAGCATGAGCACCACCAGCATCATCATCATCATCATCAGCAGCAGCACCATCATCATCGTCATCATCGTCTTCGTCTACATTTTCATACTCATCTTCATCTGCATCTCCATCTTCATCGTCATCGTCATCTTGCCTCCGATCTCCGCATGCGCACCATTTCGGCACACCAGTCTCACGGTTCGTGGCCCCATAGTGAGCTCCACCGAAGGCCCCAGAGGCAGGGTCCGCATGCGCCCGACGCCCAATTTGGCACACCTCTCACACGGTTTGTGGCCCCATTGGGAGCTCCACCGAAGGCCCCAGAAGCAGGGTCCGCATGCGCCCGACGCCCAGTTTGGCGCACCCCTCACACGCTTCGTGGCCCCGTAGAGAGCCCCACCGAAGGTCTCAGTGGCAGGGCCCGCATGCGCCCGACGCCCAATCTGACACACCCCATCACAGTTCGTGGCCTCGTAGGGATCTCCACCCAGCTCAGAGGCAGGGTCCGCATGCGCCCGACGCCCATTTTAGCACACCCCTCCCTCACACGGTTCGTGGTCCCATAGGGAGCTGCACCGAAGACCCCAGTGACAGGGTTCGCATGAGCTTGCCGCGCCCATTTCGGCATACCCCTCACACGTTTCGTGGCCCGATAGGTAGCTTCACCGAGAACGATATTACCACTGCGATACTGACAATTGCATATGGTTGGGTTCTTCGCCTGGCTAATTGTAGTTATTCAGCTTCTGGGAGCCCCTGCTGGGTCCCAGGGCCGCTCAGAAACTGGCCGGGATGACGAACTGGCCCCGAAGAAGGGTTCAGCGTCTCTGGGGACCAACACGTCGAAAACACCCAAGCGCCGCATGTTTCGTCTGTCTTGGCAGGGGCGGGGACCTGATGAGTTTTTTTTCCTAGGCTCAACGTTTACATTAAATTCGCAGTTTACGTCAGCAAGGCCCTTTGAAGGTCGGGTCGGGGAGCGATGCTGCAATCCCACCCATCCCGCCTGTGCCAAGTTGTGTGTGCAACTATCTTGCCAGAAACCAGATTCAGAACGATCGTCACATGTTGGGCGTCGCGTAATGGAGGGGGGGGCGGAAACATTGGGGGGGAGGGGGGCAGCGAAGGTTGCAGAAAAGGTGCCTTGAAGGGCCCCTTTGCGGCCCAGATAGGCGCCTTCAGGGCCCGAAGAGTGCACCTTTCTTCCCCCGTAATCCATCGCCTCCCCGTCAGCGACGTCCAAACATGTTGCTCAAATATTGTTGGGCGCGGGGGCCCGTCCCTGCACAGGTTGCGTGCGGTTTCGCCATCGGAGGTCGAGTCGCCAGCTTTTCGGCGATGCATCGCGGATCTCAGGTCAACCCCCCTCCCCCCCCCCCGGATTCAGCCCCCCCCCCTGCCCCCCTGCACTCCTCCTCCTCCTCCTCCTCCTCCGCCGCCTCCTCCTCCTCCTCGGACCCGACGTCCCGCCCTCCCCCCGCCCCCGGCCGAGGGGAGCGAGGCTCCCGGACGTCCTTGGCCCCCCTTGCTGGCCCTCCGTGGGCGGCCTCCCGCCGCCGCCCGCTCCGCCCCGGCATCTCCGAGGCCCGGCCCGGAGGGGTGGGGCCCCTGGGTGGGCCCCAGGCGGGGAGGGCCCGACCCGTGGTCCACCTCGGTGGCCCTCCATTGGGGGCCCCACCCCCTCGGGGCCCCCCACCTCTGGGCCGCAGAGCTGCGCGCGGCCGCCGCCCGCAGCCCGGCGCGGAGTCGCCCGCGGGCCGGGCTCCCGGCCGCGGCGAGGGCCGATGGCGGGCCGCGGCCGCGCGGCAGCGGCCAGAGCCCCAGCGGGCGGGCGGCGCGGCGGCGGGGAGTCCGCGCGGCAGCGCGCTTGCGGCGGCGTGCCGCCGCCTCCGCTGGCGGCGGGGGGCTGCGAGGAGAGCCCTCCTGACGGCCACGAAGCAAGCGGGTTCTCGAGGCTCCCCAGTAAAGATCCATGGCAAGGACGCAGGGTGATGAAGCAAGGCCCTTGGAAATCCCACTTACCATTTGGAGCTCCCTGGACGTCAACACGGGCTCAGGATGAGCTGGAAGAAGCAGGGATGCAAGGGTCGCCTTGATGAAGCAGCGCAGCCTTACCATGAATTTTGATTGTAGGCCTCCCAGGTGGGGTCCAAGTACATGGGTTCGGAGAATAACGCCCTATCGCCGATGCATCCCCGATACGGCTCGATGTGGAGCTCGATGTTTTCCACGCCCACGTTGCCGATGCACCGCCGACGTCGCGACTGCATCGGCGATGCGGCTCGATCCTCCGACTCCATCTGCCCGGATCGTCTTTGGGAGACCTCTAGACCCCAAAAGTCAGCATCGTCTAACCGATCCCCATCCCCATCCCCACAGGCCATGGTATCTCAGTCCTACCTGCCCATCCCTCCAGGTAGGGATAGGCTCCGCGGAATCCGAAGAGAATAGCATACATCCCCACTCATTGTAGGTCGGCCGTTTCCGGCGTGTCATGCCACGCTCATGAGGGAAACGGGTCCTGATGTGTTTCCGCCGTCTTTGGTCTCCTTGGGCCCTCCACGGGCCCCAGGGCTGTCAGAGGCTCAAAACAAAGAGCTGGTTCTGTTGAGGGAGGTTCCTGGGTCCAGGACCCGTTTCCCTCAGGACCCGCTTGCTTCATGCCAACCTCGAGATCCCAGCGTCGTGGCTGCAGTAGGCGTTTTTTGTTTGTCTGGTGTCCAGCGGGGGCTTCAGGAGACCCTTCCCGTCGCCACTGCCAAATCCCCCCACCGAGATGATGGTCAGCACGCGCTCCAGGAGAGCTTTAGAGTCTACGTGGGAGGCGACGAGGAGGAACCTCAGATTCATGGCGCCGTGAAAAACCGCAGCGTGGTGAAGTCCAGGTCCCACCTCTTGGCCCCTTCTTTTCTTGTGGCTGCGCGCACAGAGGCCTGGCGTAGCGAGGAGATCGGCCTTGTGAGAAGGCGGGGGACTTCCTCGGAGGAATCGAGGCCTCGAAGAACGCTTCGCAGCAACCTCCGAGCCCCGTCTACGAAGCTCGCTGCCATCCTAGAAGGCCGA
Source organism: Prorocentrum cordatum (assembly GCA_963575745.1). Taxonomy (NCBI): domain Eukaryota; class Dinophyceae; order Prorocentrales; family Prorocentraceae; genus Prorocentrum; species Prorocentrum cordatum. The sequence continues at coordinate 162,457 of CAUYUJ010019402.1, read as the reverse complement.
TCCCCTCGCCACACCGCCTTTCTGTGCGCGCCGCCAAGAGAGCGCAACGAGCGTCTCGACCCCGTTTCGGCGCCCGGGATCCTCGGGGGCCGACCTGGCTATAGAGAAGCCCCGCGCAAAGATGAGGTCCTGTCGCGATTATTGTTTTTCAGGGCGCCGTGCTTTGTGCCAAGACGTTGGATCTCAGAGAGGAGGCCGCAGACCTGGAGAGGATGCAGAGGGAGTTGTTCGAGGACGAGCCCGGCCCCAGGCCGGAGGCATGGGCGCGTGGGGAGCCCTTGCCGGACGAGGAGGGGATCGCCCCCTCGTGGTCGCGCCCTGCTGGAGTCGCCGCTGAGGATCAGGATCGTTTAACCGACCCCCATCCCCATCCCCACCCCCTCCGAGACCTCCACCAAGGAACCCCCCCAGTTGGGGATACACCCCTCGAAGCCCGAAGGGAACGGCCTATATCCCCATCCAGGGGAATAAATCGGCCAGTGGGGCCCAGGCCACGCCGCTGGGGATGGGGATCGGTTAAACGATGCTCAGAGGAGGGGTCGGGGGACGAGGACGTCGACGACCTCGACGGCGATGGCCGGGTGCCATCTGTTCACCTGCACACCGACCCTTGCCCACGCTGGCCTGGTGTCCGGGATCGGGTCCTTCCGGTCAGACCAGAGGGGCGTACAATCCCAGCTGCCCGCAATGGGCAACGCTTCCATCCAGGATCCAGGATGACCAGGATGATGCTCCAGGAAGCCATCATTGTCAATGCTTGGGGATGTTTACTCCCCGACCTTGGGGCCCAGGATGGTTCAAAGGACGGGGCCGTGAGGGATGGGCTGCATGGACGAAATATGGGCGAAAACCTCAAACAGTAAAGGCTCGACTCGTGATCCACCTCCTGTCCTTAGGGCTCATCCCTTTGCGCTTCATGTTCGAATTGCGAACGATCGATTCCGACTTTGTCCGGGGCAACGTTCAGGGGGCATGGGTTGGGAGGGGACGCATCGACCCCAAGGGCCCGTTCATCGCCGACAGGGGCCTGATAACCCTCCCCGCCCAGGAACGTGTGGCTTCCCTATCGAGGGCCTTGATTGCCGATGTATTGGCGATGTATCGCCGATTCCAGCTCGGATGCGTACCCCCGTGAGCTGTTCCCCCCTTCACGTCGGGGCCCTTCCCAGACATCTGACGACATGATCGGTGTTCGGTGCGCGGCCCCAGAGGAGGTCCCGACTCCTGCCCCGGAGGCCAGCCTGCTCGCCCCAGATCCGTCTGCGATGGCCCCAAGAGACTGCCCCCGAGGCCCGAGCCTGACGAACAAGCACGCGGATCAGGGCCCCGCGTATGTTGCGCCCTGGTGCCTGCCTTGGCTCTGTGGGCGGTTCGGGTCTCTTGGTCCCCGCCTTGGCCCTGTAGGCGTTTCGGGTCTCGGGTAAAGTCGGGCACGGATCTCTACAGGAGGAATGTTCAAGAAAAGTAATAATAGTCAGGTGACGATTTGTCGGGCTTCTTTGGCCAAGTTTGGGCACTGTTTGAAACTACTCGTTCACTTTCCATCCCAAATCCGCGTGCAGGAGGACGGCAGTGTCGTCGGAGCAGCCGCCCCGCGCAGCTCCCCCCCCCCCCTCCCCGAGGCGAGGAGGAGCTCGACGCCGAGTCCGAGGGCGAGGACGACCCCAGCGGGAAGCTCTCCGAGAGCAGCGGCGGGGAGGAGGAGCCCGAGCACGCGGCGCCGGGGCGCCCGCCGCCGTGGCCGCACGCGGGCCACGGGGGGCAACGGCCTGTGGGCGGGGGGGAGGGGGCTCGGGCTGGCGCCGGCCGCGGGTCGGAGGTGGCCCAGCGTGGGCCTCGAGAGCCCCCAGAGCTTGTCGTGAGGCCACCCTGAAGCACTGGTGCCCGAGCCCGCCCGGGCGCCAGCAGGAGGGGGGGGGCGAGGGGTTCGAGGTGCGGGGTTCGAGGAGGTTGGTGTTGCCTTCTGCGGGGGCCGTGTGCGGGCCCCGCGGGGCCGAGCAGGTCCCGAGGGAGACCCTGCACCAGGAACGAGGGCACACGGAAACAGAACGAAAACGAAAAACACAGTTCAGGTTCAGCCCTGCAGGAAGGGGTCCGGAGACCGATTTTGAGCGGAGTTGGTCCCACCCGCCGTTCGTGGCAGATTTTCTCGGGCCCCCCTCCAAGATTCAGCACGACTGTTTGCACGGCAGTTCGCCCCCGCCAATTCCGCTGCCTTTTCGGGCAGCGCTGGGCCGGAAGGGCGTGCAAGTGAGTCCCAACCTGTGTGAAGCCAGCATCTCCGTTCGGGTCTCGCCATGCCCCCCCTCCAGGCGAGTGAACTTGCTTATATGTGGTATCTCCGTTCGGGCCAGACGAGAGGCGGGGGATAGAGAAGGGGGGGGGGTACGACATCTGAAGCATGCAGCTGGTTTCGGCCCCGCCGCCGGGCCCATTCCTCGATGCATGGGCGCCTCCCGGCGCGGGGAGGCGCCAGGAAAATCAGCTATGTGAGCTGATTCTCAAACCCCCCTTTTCAAGACGGGACAAAAATACACAGACACAATTAATCGTCGATTCCGCAGAAAATATAGGAAAATATGGGAAGTGGGCGGGAAGACAGAAACCCAGAAAATATAGGAAAATATAGGGAATGATTTTATTTGTGTGTATTTATTTGTGTGTCCTTCGGCCCCTTCACCTTTTGCTATCCCCCCCTTTCGCCCAGCCCGATCGATGCCACCATTTTTCCTAGGTGTTGGGCTCTAGGGCCCGTCACCGGGCCCGAGGGCCGAGGGCCATCAAAAAGTGCACCTGGGGCGAAGCACTGGCCCTGGGGAAGGGGTCGGGACCTCATGACTCATGGGCCGCGCATTGAAAAAATCATGTGGGCGGATGTCTGGGTGCAGAGGGGGCGCGCATCAAGAAACCATCTGCTATTCGTGAGCGCAGCCATGGGTATGGAGAGGTGGCTAGCCAACCTCATCTCGGAATCTCCTATCCCGAACCGCGGCCGGTCGGCAGGCACACCACCCAGGGACTTGTTGATGAAACGCGACCTGTGGGAAAAGATGGACCCGTGGGAGAAGATGAAGAGTCCCAACGAGAAAGCGGCCCGTACCGGTCCCAGCCCATCTTCTCCGACTTGCCCATGCGGCGTCGCTTCGTCTTCCACCCCCCTCCTCGCGGACGACGGCTACCAGCGCATGCACGACGAGGAGGAGCAGCCGCAGGAGCAGCAGAGCAACCGCCCTTTCAGGCAGCCAGAGAGGGGGCGCGCATCAAGAAACCATCTGCTATTCGTGAGCGCAGCCATGGGTATGGAGAGGTGGCTAGCCAACCTCATCTCGGAATCTCCTATCCCGAACCGCGGCCGGTCGGCAGGCACACCACCCAGGGACTTGTTGATGAAACGCGACCTGTGGGAAAAGATGGACCCGCGGCACTACTACGGCCCGTTACGTCGGCAGTGGACGAGCTTCGCAAAGAGGTGCGGAGCATAGACGGCAACATCACCGACCTGAATGCGAACCTTTCCGAGCGCCTCGAATTCCTCGAGCAGCGCATGTCCGTCACCGATGTCCGCGTCGAGAAGCTGGAGACCCTGTACAACGACCTGCTGCAGCGCCCCGCCATGGACTTGGTCATGCTGGAGAGGAAGATCAGGGACGGCATCGAGGACCACATGAAAGAAGGACTTCGCCCGCTCCCCTCCGCGCGCCGGCATGTCCGCAGCAGCAGGCATTGAGAAGAGGGCCGTCACCGCGGTCGTTGGCAACTTGGAAGGCCTCTCGGACCTCGAGCAGGCGACCACGTGGTTGAACGATAAGCTCTCGACACTGGGGGGCCCGTTATCGACGAAGATGTACGCCAGGGGGCGCTACGCCGGCATCGTCTTCGCTGAGTTCGGAGGCTCTTTTGATCGCGACCGACCTGTGGAGCTCCTCAGGGGGGCCAGCCTACGAAGTGGAAGCAAGCAGGTATGGGCGAATGATGACCGAGCTGCCCCAGAGCGCGCGGCCAGAAGCTTCTGCTTCGGCCTCAAGCGCATCTTGAAGACGGAATGGGAGGTGCCATGCGCGATTTCGATCACTGACGAGGCGCCGTACGTGGTCACAGTGGGCGGGGAGCCTGCTCTCACGGCGAACGTCACCAAGACCACGGTTGAGCACGACTGGAAAGGCGAGTGGGCCTCTTGGGACGAGTTGCTCCAGCATGCGCTGATCGTTGAGCTGAAGACCAAGTGCGCCGGGATCGTATCTAGGGCGGTTGCCGGCATGAAAGGCCAAGCGAAGGGCGGTTCCAAAGGTGGCCCTGCCCAGGGGCAGGCAGCCCCAGGGGAATAGGAAATGGCCCCCTCGAATGTTTCACCGGCACCGGCAGTCGGCAATATTGCCATTATGAGCCGACAGACTCTTTGCGAATTCACGACAGCATGCATGTGCATATTGAGGACGTGGGCGGCCGCGACAGCAGCCACGCAGAAGATTTCGATTGCCGTGGTGGGCCGCTACGCCCCTGCAGGAAAGACATTGCATTTGGATCTTGGAACGTGGAAGGATTGACGGAGTCCAAGGTCGCAGAACTCCAAGAACACACGCGGAATTTCAACGTCGATGCTCTCGCAATCCAAGGAACTCACAAGCCAGACTTAACGATTGCGGCCACTGACTCTGGCTATCTTTTGGTGCCCGCTGGACGCGCGGACGACCGGGAGACAGCGGGGGGGTGATCTCTCATATCTCCAGACATACGTACCAGCATCATCGGAGTCAATGGTGTCGTCGAGGTCGCTTGCGGTGAAGTTGCGCGCTTGCGGGGGCAAGGTGCCGGTTTTCAGCATATACGCCCCCCACGCGCTAGCAAGCCGCATGAGGCCAGGAGAGAGTCGCACCAGTCTCTTGGCGCCCTTCTCCGAGACACTTCTGGGCATAGAGGGCCAATGCTTTTCGGGGATTTCAATGCGAGGCTGCACAGGCAGTTCCCGTGCGACTTACCACACATTGGGCCTTATGTTTTCGGCTGCCCGTCTGCGCGGCATGATCCAAATTCTAATCGCAGTCTGCTGCTTGAGCCGCGTGGGACACATGGGCTAGCGGTCAGCAGTTCGTTCTGCGATCACCCGCCGGAGGTCCAAATAACGCGCTGCAGCGTCGGTTCGAAGCCTTCCGATCCAGCCCGCCCAGAACATCATGGACAAATCGATGTTCTGCTCTGCCCTGGGGGCCGGCGATCGTCTGTCAGCGACGTTCGTAGTCATAAGGATGCGGCCCCTGCGTCGCACCATTTCCCGTTTCCCTGCTGCTTGCACATGGGCGTCGAGAAAACCTCCTGGGAGCGAAACGAGAAGCCGGACTTACAGGCGCTGTCTCGCAGCAGCCAGCAGCGCGGTGGACAATTTCAATTCCGCATTCTCTTGACACATGGCAGACGTACCGGTATACTTGGAACGAGTTCAACACAGCGATGGTAGTTGACATCAAACACGCCGCTGGCAGGCGCTTGCCTACGATTCATGCGACGCGCCAGAGACCATGGATTAGCAATGCAATTCTGGAGCTGATCACACGCAGAGGGGAAGCACGGAGGAATGAAGATTTTGACAGAAAGAAGCGTCTTCACATAATGATCAAAGCATCGGTCAAAGCAGACAGAGGGAAGTGGCTCGACGATCTCCTTGTCTCCGGCGATCGGGCCGAGGTTCGGAAACTGCGGAAAGGTTCTGCGGCGCGGCAGGGCCGCGTGCAGGACTCGAGCGGAAGACTGGTTGACAGTGATCAGCGGGGCAGACACGTTTGCAGAATATTTTCCCGGAGTCCAATGGGCTGCGAGACCCGTGATCGACGTCGAACACGCCTCCTCTTTAGGCGCAGTTCTCCCGGCCCCAGAAGGCCCCATTCGCCCGGAAGAGGTTGGCAATGCTGCGCGAAAGTTGAGAAGGAACAGGTCTCTTGGAGGCGACGGCATCCCCAGGGAATTGTGAAAGGCTACATGCGAACCTGGGACTGCGGCCTTCGAGTGGGCCACGCTGATGTGCAACAAATGCTGGACTGAGAAGGCTGCGCCGAACGCGCGGCACGAAGCAGTCGTCATCGCGCTGCTCAAGACAGGCGACTCGGCCGAGTGCGCCATCTATCGGCCAATATCTTTCTTGGATACAAACTGCACGCAATGGTGCTTCTCGGCCGCGCGAAGGACGCAGGCGCCGAAGACAGAATCAGGGGCGCGCAGTTTGGATTGCGATCAGGACACGGCACCACGGATGTGCTGGTCGTTGTTCGCAGGCCGATCGAAGACACCTGGACTTCTCGCTCTGGCAAGCTGATCCTGCTGGCGCTGGACCGGGCCAAGGCGTTTGACAGCGCCTCGCCGGCCGCCCCGGCGCAGGCGCTCGTCCGCTTCGGCATCCCGGGGCACTTCGCCGAGGCAGTTCGGGCTGTCTACGCGGACAGATCATTTCGCGCGAGGGGCGCAGGCCAGACGTCCGAGCCATGGCCACAAGCCTTCGGCGTCTCCCCAGGCTGCCCTTCATCGCCATTTCTGTTCTCAATCGCCATGACGGCCCCCATGCACCGTGCGAGCAGGGCCCCCCGAGCCCATCGACTACGCCAAGACGCCCGGATACTCGTTAGCGAACTCATCTACGCAGATGGCACCTTGGTTGTTGGAGTCAGTGATGGTCATATGTTTAAGATGATGGGGGCGATCCACTGCGCGGGGTCCAATTGCGGGCTTGCCTTCAAACGGGGCAAACTTGAAGCCTTACCAGCATGTTGCGGGGCAGCCTTGACGAAGCCAGACGGCGCGCCCATCCCGAGCAAGGACAGCACGTTCTACCTAGGATGACGCCTGAACGCCACGGGTCGGAGCGGGCCTGAACTCAGCCGGCGGCGAGGCATGGCCAGCGCAAACTTTGAGACCTTGTGCAAAGTATGGAAGCATGCGCGGCTGCCCCTCGCGAAGAAATTCGCAATTTTCAACGCGTGTGCAATAGCTAAAAATCTGCACTGTTTACACGCAGCCTGGTTTAACAAGGCAGGGCCCAGCGGGATCGATGCTTTTCAAATGCGTTGCCTGCGCCGGCTCTCGGGCATCAAGCATTCGCACATAAGCCATGCAAATAAAGAAACAGTTTTGCAGCGATGTTGCGCTCGCAAGACTCTGACGCGCAGGCAGTTGAAGCTCGTGGGACAAATTGCCCTGATGCCAGGGAACAGCCCCACGTGCAGGTGCATTTTCAAGCCCGGCACTTTCGAGCTCGCGCAGGCGGGGGCTCGCCGGAGGGGTCGGCCCCGCAACGCGCGGAATATTCAAGTGCACGACCTTGCTTGCATGCCTTGAACGTCGAGTTTCTCTGCCGAGTTTTACGATTCTAATTTTTGCGATTGCTTCGAGGGAAGAATTCCACGACCTCGCGACGGCTTGGGTCGACTCGGGGCCTTGCCCACGAATGTCCCGCACACCCCCCTTTCCTTCTCCCCCTCCCGCGCTCGCCTCCCGGAGGCGGAGCTCCGGCTAACACTTCCGGGGCGGGCCGGCATTTCGCCTCCTCTGCCTGCCTCGTCCTCGCCCCGCCCGCGCACGTCGTCTCACCCGGCTCGGCCTTGGGAGAGGGCCGCTTCGGGGGCGAAGGACTGCGCGACGCGCTGCAGGAACGCGCCTTCTCGCCCTCCGCCCTCCTTCCCCCTTGTTTCGCCTCGGCGCCGAGCTCGCTCGGCCGCAGTTCGGGGCGGGACTTCTTCAGTTATGTGCTTGCGTAGTTTGGCGCCTGGCGGATGACAGGACTTGCAAGGTTTAACCTGCGCTTGGAGCCTGCGACGCCAGAGGTTTCCCATTGCCCGTCGCGCGATCATTGTTGCACCACTCCGCGCGGGGCGCCTCGCAGGTTTGCCGCGCGTCGCCACGGCGCAGCGCGGGCGGCCCATTTGTAGACGCTCTCGTGCCCCCGTCTCTTGCCAATGCACTTCTGACGTGCGCGGCTTTTCTCTTTCTTTCTCTCTCTCTCTCTCTCTCTCTCTCTCTTTCTCTCTCTCTCTCTCTCTTTCTCTTTTTTTCTCTCTCTCTCTCTCTCTCTCTCTCTCTCTCTCTCTCTCTCTCTCTCTCTCTCGCGCTGCGCGGTGACTTCCCGCGGCCGTTGAAGAAGCTGCTGCGTTCAGGTTGCTCCGGCCCCCCCTCGGGCGCACCTCGCGCACGGGTTCTCAGGGCCGGGTTTCTTGCGAGGGTTTCTTGCGGCAGCGCCCGCGCAGCGTGGGCGGATGTTTGGGTAGGCTCAGGAAGTTTTCCCAGGCGCTTTCGTCGATCCCCGTAGGTTTGTTGCTGTTGTTTTTTTTCCTCGGGGTACGTTTCACGCAGCTGCGCCTCGCCGAGAGGTGCCCGATCGCCCCGAGCGGCCGCCGGAGATCCGAGCTGCGGCCCGAAAACCACGCGGCGAGGGTCTCCAGGAGGGATCGGCGCAGGGGGGAACCATCGACGCCTCCGGAGGCCCATTCTCAGAGGCCTATAGCCTAGAGGTCGATGCCAACTCCAGCGATCGGCTGTTGTCTCCACCGAGGGAATCTGATCCCGATCTCGGCGGTGGTGGTAGTAGTCCTGTTCGGGCCCCTTGGATGGCCCAAAGACAACCAGCACCAAAACCGAGGATCATTTTCCCCAGGTGAAGACACCCCCCCCTGCTTCGGGGGCGGACAGACCTCCTACCGTGACATGTCGATTAGCGAATTGGCCGTTTCCGGTTCGCGAGAGGGCGTCGCGGCCGTCATGCTTGCGCTTCCAGGTCCGTCCGCTTCGGCCCCAGGCCGCTTTCACTAAAGGGAGGTTAATGAAGGCCTGTCCACCGCCGATTGCTCTCTTGTGTTGGCGCCCATCTCCGGACCTCCGACGTCCATCGCCGACTGGGGGTCCGACCGCTCGCCCCGCCCGAGGAGCGCGCGGCCTCGCTGTCTCGGGGGCCCCTCTCTGCGATCCATCGGCGATTGCATCGGCGACTCTGGGTCGATGCTTCGACCCTTGGGGCCAGCCCCCCCCCCGTCTCGGGGGTGGACAGAGCCCCCAACCTGACGCGGCGATTTGTGAACTGTCCGCTTTCGGTCCTCGCGGGAGCGCCGCGGGCCGTCTTTTTTCAGGCTTGCGCCCGCCAGCTTTGGGCCCGAGGTCGTTTTCATGTGCAGTCGGCCCGGATTAGTAGGTCGACCGTGCCAAATCAAGGGTACCATGGTGTCCTGTGCCTCGCGACACGTGCCTTCCTACACTCCAGTGGCGATGTGGCCCTTGGAAGGGTCTTGCGTCCTTTCGCGTGTCCTGCCCAATCAAGGCCGACTGCAAGCCACGTTTTATTAAAGGGGGTTCTGTCCCCCCACTGTCGTGAAGGGCTTGCTTGAGCGACGCCTGCCGCCCCCCTCGGCTCGAGCTGGAGAGAGCGCGACTTGCACAGCCAGTTCCCTGGAGATCTTTGGATCCGTTTTGATCTGCCAGGATCTGCCGGGATCTATTTGGATGTATGTACGTTTCGCTTGATCTATCCAGCTTGATCCCCACAAGTCCATGGGCGAACATTTGTCAAGGCCTTGGAACTCTACGGTGGAGGCGTTGGTTAAGGAATGCGCCCAGGAGGCTCCAGACCCTGGAGGATTCCTTATCTCATGAGGGCGGTGGCGATACCCATGGCCGACCCACAACTGGAGCGCCGCTGGTTTCCAGACCCTGGATTCCTTATCCAAGGTTTCCTTATCCAATGCCTCCACCGTCCGTAGCCATTCTGGCTCAAGTCTGCTCGGGCGACCGCGGCGCGGGCGGCCGCGGCGCGGGCGGCTGAGAGACGGCGGCGGGGGGCCGCCCGCCTGAGAGGCGGCCCATGCGCATGGGGGAAGAAGCTCGGCTCGGAGCCGCAGCGGCGCGGCGTGAGGCGAGACGCAGGCGGCCGATGGCTTGTGAAGCTGGTCTACGCCGAGCTTTTGGGGGCGGGGAAGGGGCCCGGCCCGGTTCGCGGAGGGGTCGCGAGGCGGCGCCCCGCCCAGCCCTGAGAGCGTCGGCAGCGGGAAGGAGAGTCCGTGGCAGCTCCCGTCTCCGCCGCAACGTGGCGCGGCATGCTGCTCAGCCGCTTCCCCACGGGTTTGCGAGGGCCTCGAGGGCGGGCCTCGCGCGGGCGGCTGCGGGGCCACGTCCGGGGGCCTTTGGCGGGGGCGCGTCTGGGCCCGCGCGCGAGGCGCTGGAGGCGCAGAGCCCAGGGGCAGGCGGCGACGCGGGCAGCGCGCTGCAGTCCACCGCGGCGGCGCGGCAGCCGTTCGCGGCGCGCCCGTTCCAGCAGCTGCAGCCCCGCGCCCCGGGGGTCCGGTCAGTTCGCGACGAAGTGGCCGAAGGCCGCGCGCTGGCATTCGGGCAGGGCCTGGAAGCTGGATGGCGGCTGGCGGCTTCCGCTCGGGAAGGCAGTGAGGGATCCAGTCGAGCGCGGAGGGCGTGGTCTTTGCGGACCCCCCGCCCCCCCTCCTGGGCCTGGCTCGGACAGGTGCTTCAGCCACCGCGCGCAGGGCGGCTGCGACCTCATGGACGTTGAGGTCGCCGGGGTCGCCCGCGACGCGGAGGGCGTTTGCCGCGGCGAGGCGGGCGGCTCGTCAGTCGAGGCCTCGTCGGAGCTGCGCGCGCGGGAGGAGCTCGAGCAGGATGTGGACCGTAGCTTCAGCCGCCGCGTGCGGGGCGACCTCATGGACGTCGAGGTCGTCGGGGTTGTCCGCGACGCGGAGGGCGTTGGCTTCGGCGAGGCGGGCGACTCGTCGGTCGAGGACTCCTCGGAGTTGCATGCGCGGGAGGAGCACGAGCAGGAAGACGCCGAGGGCGAGTTGGCGAGCGGCCCCTGCGGCCCGCAGTCGGGGGCCGAGGCGGACGCCAAGCTCAGCGGCCTCGTGTTCGGCATCTTGAAGGGGCTCGACCTCTCCATGGTCCACTACGTCAACCCTTGTCACGAGCTAGTCAGCGGGGCGGTACCCGCACGCCTGGAGGTCATGGGCGTTGCGCGGCCGCCCTGGACTGACGGCGGGGCGCAGGCCTTCGCGCGTGGTTACGCGGAGGGGAATCGCGAGCAGAGGGCGGCGGCGGCGCGCGGGGGCGAGGGGCCCCAGGCAGGCGAGCCCTAGGCGGCGGGCTTGTTCCTGGGGGGCCCGCCCGCGCCTCTCTGCACGACATTCGAAACGCGGGTGGGTCCGCTCACCCTCGAAGAGCTAAAAACAAATGCCTCCGCCGTATTTTGATGGATTGACGTTTAGTTTGATCCATCCAGCTTGGTCCCCACAAGTCGATGGGCGAAAAGTTGTCAAGCCCTTGGGGCTCTGCCCTTCCCTGGAGATCTTTGGATCCATTTGGATTCCCCAGGGCCTGCTGGGATCTACGGTGGAGGCGTCGGTTAAGGAATGCGTCCAGGAGGCCCCAGACCCTGGGGGGCTCCTTATCTCATGAGGGCGGTGGCGATACCCATGGCCGACCCACAACTGGAGCGCCGCTGGCTTCCAGACCCTGGATTCCTTATCCAAGGTTTCCTTATCCAATACCTCCACCGTCCGTAGCCATTCTGGCTCAAGTCTGCTCGGGCGACCGCGGCGCGGGCGGCCGCGGCGCGGGCGGCTGAGAGACGGCGGCGGGGGGCCGCCCGCCTGAGAGGCGGCCCATGCGCATGGGGGAAGAAGCTCGGCTCGGAGCCACAGCGGCGCGGCGTGAGGCGAGACGCAGGCGGCCGATGGCTTGTGAAGCTGGTCTACGCCGAGCTTTTGGGGGCGGGGAAGGGGCCCGGCCCGGTTCGCGGAGGGGTCGCGAGGCGGCGCCCCGCCCAGCCCTGAGAGCGTCGGCAGCGGGAAGGAGAGTCCGTGGCAGCTCCCGTCTCCGCCGCAACGTGGCGCGGCATGCTGCTCAGCCGCTTCCCCACGGGTTTGCGAGGGCCTCGAGGGCGGGCCTCGCGCGGGCGGCTGCGGGGCCACGTCCGGGGGCCTTTGGCGGGGGCGCGTCTGGGCCCGCGAGCGAGGCGCTGGAGGCGCAGAGCCCAGGGGCAGGCGGCGACGCGGGCAGCGCGCTGCAGCCCACCGCGGCGGCGCGGCAGCCGTTCGCGGCGCGCCCGTTCCAGCAGCTGCAGCCCCGCGCCCCGGGGGTCCTGTCAGTTCGCGACGAAGTGGCCGAAGGCCGCGCGCTGGCATTCGGGCAGGGCCTGGAAGCTGGATGGCGGCTGGCGGCTTCCGCTCGGGAAGGCAGTGAGGGATCCAGTCGAGCGCGGAGGGCGTGGTCTTTGCGGACCCCCCGCCCCCCCTCCTGGGCCTGGCTCGGACAGGTGCTTCAGCCACCGCGCGCAGGGCGGCTGCGACCTCATGGACGTTGAGGTCGCCAGGGTCGCCCGCGACGCGGAGGGCGTTTGCCGCGGCGAGGCGGGCGGCGCGTCAGTCGAGGCCTCGTCGGAGCTGCACGCGCGAGGAGTTCGAGCAGGAAGTGGGCGGGAGACTCAGCCGCCGCGTGCGGGGCGACCTCATGGACGTCGAGGGCGTCGGGGCTGTCCGCGACGCGGAGGGCGCTGGCTTCGGCGAGGCGGGCGACTCGTCGGTCGAGGACTCCTCGGAGTTGCATGCGCGGGAGGAGCACGAGCAGGAAGACGCCGAGGGCGAGTTGGCGAGCGGCCCCTTCGGCCCGCAGTCGGAGGCCGAGGCGGGCGCCAAGCTCAGCGGCCTCGCGCTCGGCATCTTGGAGGGACTCGACCTCTCCATGGTCCACTACGTCAACCCCTGTCACGAGCTAGCCAGCGGGCCGGTATCCGCACGCCTGGAGGTCATGGGCGTTGCGCGGCCGCCCTGGACTGACGGTGGGGCGCAGGCCTTCGCACGTGGTTACGCGGGGGGGGATCGCGAGCAGAGGGCGGCGGCGGTGCACGGGAACGAGGGGCCCCAGGTAGACGAGCTCTAGGCGATGGGCTTGTTCCTGGGGGGCCCGCCCGCGCCTCTCTGCACGACATTCGAAACGCGGGTGGGTCCGCTCACCCTCGAAGAGCTATAAACAAATGCCTCCGCCGTATTTGGACGCAGTGACGTTTAGTTTGATCCATCCGGCTTGATCCCCACAAGTCGATGGGCGAAAAGTTGTCAAGCCCTTGGGGCTCTGCCCTTCCCTGGAGGTCTTTGGATTCATTTGGATTTCCCAGGATCTGCTGGGATCTACGGTGGAGGCGTCGGTTAAGGAATGCGTCCAGGAGGCCCCAGACCTTGGGGGATTCCTTCTCTCATGAGGGCGGTGGCGATACCCATGGCCGACCCACAACTGGAGTGCCGCTGGCTTCCAGACCCTGGATTCCTTATCCAAGGTTCCCTTATCCAATGCTTCCGCCGTATTTGGATGTGTTTACGTTTAGCTTGATCCACAGCTTGATCCCCACAAGTCGATGGGCGAAAAGTTGTCAAACACTTGGGACTCTACCCTTCCCCCTCAAGGCAGGGGGCCTGGCCCCGGCGAGCCCGGCTTCGCGGCGCACGCGCGCGCGGCGCTGGAGCTCCGCGGGAGGCGTGATGCCCAGGCTTCGGCACGAGCTGATCCGCTTCGGTGCCGACATTTTCACGCCGTGGAAGACATGGTTCTTAATGTTTTTCGCAGTTTTTGTCCTCCCGGGGCCCTCCCAGAACTGATAGAGAACGGCTCTGGACGAATATACCGTCGGGTCTAGGACCCGCTCCCCTTAGGACCACTCAGATGCATGCGAATTTTCTTCGGCCACTTTTTCTGGAAGGCCCCTTTCGGGCCCCAGGGCCATCAGGCATTGGCCCGAGGCAGACAGGTGCTCCTTGCGGGGGGGCGCCCGCGGGCCGGGAAAAACATACATCGCTGGATGCTTGGGCAAGTTGCACCACCTCCAACGTCTGGCCAGGGCCGCGGCCCCTGGATGGCAGAGTGACGTATAATGCAACCAAGCGATTGAAGAAATGTCCGGGGGGTGGTCGCTGCGCCTCATTCAGAAGTGGACAAGTGAAAAGATACTTCCGATTCGTCGTCGTCGTCGCCTCGAGGCCACCAGGCCGAAGCCAGCGACCTAGACAAGAAATAGAACTTCGGCTGGTCATCCCTGTGCGATGTGTTGTTGTGTCGTCTGGTCGCATTCCAACGTCCAAAACCGAACGATGAGCCTGGCCAGGCACGGTGGTGGTGCAGTGGATGCCTCCTGCGCAGGAGCGGATCCGCCCGGAGGCCTCGTGCGCGAGGTCCGTGCCGCCCAAACGGTGCCAGAGTTCGGGCGAGGAGGTCCGACCCTTGAGATCCAGGCGTTGCAATTTGTTCACAAAAATCGTTGTCGCCAGGCTACACCACCACATACCGATCTACATTGGAAGAAAATTACGGCAGAAAGGTTGGGTCTAGCCGGACGGGGTTAGCATCGATATAAATCCGTTCCAGAGCGTTCCAGAACGCTCTCAGAGCAATCCAGAACGCCCTGAAACGGCCGCGGCGCCCGATACATCCTACGAACCGCCGATTCTCAGGTATTTCAGATTTATATCGGTCCGGCGTTGTCTCGATTCTAGCTTCGTCTTATAAGGCTTCAGTCGCGATGGTTGTCCAAGGCTTTATTTTTTTCGCGACGCCGGAGCTCAGGTGTAAGGGGTGCCTCCTCATATTCGGCATGTTGGTCGCCCACTTCGAGCCCGGACCCCAACAAAAACAAGCTGGGTGCAAAACAAACAAGGTAAAAATTGTGGAGGAGTCCAGGGACAGACTCAGATTTGGTATCGCTCCGACGTGTGCACTTTTCCTCGGCGGGGATGATTCAGGAGCATCCTGGATCAGCCTGCGAAAAAACCACGCACCTAACCAAAACAAAAGCACAGGGAATGGACGTCCGAGCGACGGGGAGCAGATCGGGCGAAGAGAACTATGCACATGCACCGATCCTGGCAAGGCCCATCCTTGACCCAGGATCGGTGCATATGCCTTCCTGGCCAAGGTAGGAGGGCGTATGCACCGATCCTGGGCTCAGGATGGGCCTGGCCAGAATCGGTGTATGTGCATAGGTATTTTTCCTCTAGCAGAGTGGATGTTGCCCACCCCCTGGACCCTTCGAGCCAGGGAGCCGCGCAGGAGCAGTCATCGACGCCTCGGTCGCCGCGGCGGCACTCGCCTCGGGGTCCTGGCAGGAGCGCGCGCACCCCAGGGAGAGGTCCGGTTGGAGCAGCAGCAGCGGTACTCCAGGGCATGTCAGGGATGCGGCTTCAGAAATGAGACCCACGCTGGAGCCCGAGCACCTTCGCCAAGGTCTGACACTTCAACACGAAGACACGCTATAGGCGGAACGCTATCGAATCACAGACCATGTGGACATGAGATCAACGCTAAAGCGGGGGTACTCCAGATCTCGTAATAAAAGGGAGGGGGCCTGGACCCTCCAAGACAAGCCATTTCAGACCCCCCCCTCGTGGGAGAGCCCTCCAAAACATCGTCCCCAGACCCCCCCAGGCCCTCCAAGGTAGCCTGGAAGAGACCCCCCCCGAAATGAGACCCCCCTCCCTTTATTTCGAAATCTGGAGTACGTTTGCTCACCACCTTTCCACCTTTAGCTTTGCATCGCTCGGGCGTGCGCATTTTCTCTAGGCGAGACCCATCGAGGACCATCCTGGACCATCGAGCAACAAAAACACACGCACGAGACCGACAAGTGCACGGGAAATGGACGTCCGAGCGACGGCAAGTGAAGCGGAAGGTGGACAAGGTGGACCCCTGTTGCTCGCCGCTTTCGTGTAATGGCGCCCTGTGCGCTCGCTCCCACGGCTTGCATGCTCCCCCAAGAGCGACTGGGGTCCGAGGATCGATCCGCATCGCCCACGCGCGAGCCGCGGCCCGGCCTTCCCACCCCGACGTCGCCGATGCATTCGCAGTGTGTTGCGATGCTTGGACCCCGCCCTTTCTGGCTCCATCTGAGCGACCTCCACGAGGTTCAGAGGAAGGTACCGATACGGCTACCCTTGCCTCGTTTTCGCCTCTGTGGGCCTCCTGGAAGGTTCTCGTCGCCACGGCTGGACCACCTCTGGTCAGGACGCACCACGGGAGAAATCCAGGGAGTTGGTACTAGTATGGGTAACCTCATGCCTTTTCGTTTTCCCAGAGGTCGGAGTGCCCCCCGCTGCTGCCCCACCAGGCCGCCGTGGCCTTCCTGCTGCAGCCAGGGTCGCCAGTGAGCCGGCTGCTGGTGGACCAGCCCACGGGCTCTGGCAAGACGCGCGAGATGATCGCGGTGCTCGACGGTTTCTTCTACGACCGGCGGCCGAAGATCCCGGTGTTCCCGCGGTCCGCTGTCTGTTGGAACTTCTACGAGGAGTTGCTGCGCTGGCCATCCCGCTACAGGGACTTCTTCTGCTTCGCCAGGCCGGAGCGGGCCGCGCTTGCCGCCGGCCTGGGCCCAGGCGGGGACTGGCGCGAGCGGCGGCCGCACTGCTGGCCGATTGCGCGGCTCGGCGCCCCGCAGCTGCGCGCCCTGTGCCGGGAGCTGCGGGAGGTGCTGGAGATGAAGAGCACCATCGCGCACGGCCGGTTCCGCCCCGGCGTGCGCAGGCGGCTGCGCGCCGAGCGGCCGGGGTGCCCGCTGCCGGGGGCGCCGCTGCGCGCGCTGAGCTACGCGTCGGCGGGCGGCAGCTTTTCTGCCCTCGGGAGGGGCGGGCGCCCCCTGTCGGCGGTGCTGAAGTTCGGCTTCCGTGGGGGCCAGTGCCCGTTCTCGCACAAGGTGGTGCTGCTGGACGAGGCGCACAATCTGGTCCGGGCGCAGACGTTGTTCGGCCGGCAGCTCGCAGAGCTGCGCCGCCAGCTGGAGATCGCGGAAGGGAGCGTCGTGGCGGGCTTCACTGGTACGCCCGTGTCCGACGAGCCGGCGAGCGGTCGCCGCTTGTTGGATATCTTCAAGGGCAGAAGCAGCTCTGGCTGCGACGAGGGTTTCCTGGCCTCGCTGGCAAAGCCGCCGCCAGGGCTGTTCCCCGCTGTGTTTTCGGCCGACGGCACGGCTGAGGCGGACCTCTCGCCGCGAATGGTGGCAGGGATGTGCAGAGCGGTGGAGCTACGCAGTGAGACGCTCAGGTCGTATGCCGTCAAGTCGCTCGAGAACAAGCGGCACCTGAAGGTCTACTGCAACCTCGCTTCCCACAGCACCGCTTTCCACGGTAGGACCAAGGATGTGATGCTGCAGCGGCCCAGAGACTGGATGCCCAAGCTGGCCACCATCGCCGCAGCCATCGCCCGGAGGCGCGAGAAGGCGGCGGTGCTCGTGAGTCGACAGGGCGGGTACGCAGCGATGTTGGCGTGCATGCGGCAGGTTGCCGCGAGGGCGTCGCCTCCATTCTCCGTCGTCGGCGGCGACCGCCTCGCCGACTTCAACGATGTGGCCAATAGCCGTGGCGATCAGATTCGCGCCCTCGTCGCCGATTCTAACCAGTTCTCGGAGGGCGTGTCCTTCCGTGCCGTGCGGAGGCTATATTTGGCGGACGTGCCCCACAGCGCGTGCGCGCTGCGGCAGCAGTGCGGCAGGGTGGCGCGCATGTTCGGCCACCACGACCTGAGGCCAGAGGAACGGGCAGTCGTGGTCGTCCTGCCCGTCGCCAAGCTGCCCGCCTGGGCACGGAGCCCGCTGGCCACGTGGTGTTTCGGGGCCTTCTGCCAGGCAAACTGCGACTCGGCGGAGGCCACCGACCTGGCGCAGGGGCTGCTTCAGCGCCTCGCCGAGATGGGCATCGGCAGCCTGGAGGGCCTGAAGGACCGCCTCCACAAGGAGCAGGGCGCGAGGCCGAGCTGCGAGGCGGCCACTGCGACAGCGCTGCCCCGAGAGACCGTCGCACGGCTGCTGCGGCAGTTCGGGCTCGGCAGAAAGAAGTACGTGGCGGACGCGTCGAACAAGAATTTTGGGCGACTGTTCGTCCCCTTGCAGGAGGACTTGACGGTGCCCTGCCGGCTGCGGCCGTTGGCAGCCTCATTGCAAGAGCTGCATTGCGCTACCTCTGCGGCGCAGGCGGCCCCTGCGCTCACCGGGCGCACGGCTGACGAGGCGGCGGTGGAGGCGCTGAGGTCCCAGCTGCTCTGCCAGGCCAGCGAGCTCGCGCAGCTGCGGCGCGCGGCGGTAAACTGCGGCGGTGCGCCCGCGGGCGGCAACAGTGGTGCGACCCCGGCGGCGCCGGCGGAGGCCGCCGCGACGGAGCACGGTTGGGCGTCGGCGGAGGAGGAGCAGGAGGCGGCGGCCAGCGCGGGCGGCGAGCCTGCGCTTGTTGGCGAGCCTGGCGCGGCAGAGGCGGGCTGGAAGCTGGACGTCCGTCAGCGCCGCCCTCTCGATTCGCGGGCCCCACCGCCGCAGCACGGCTGCGGCGCCGCGGACGCGCCAGCGGGCAGCCTGAAGCGGAGGCCCCCGCAGGTGCTGCCTGGCGCCGCCGCAGGCGCAGTCTCGACGTCGGAAGCGGGCAGCTTCGCAGATGACGCGCTGTGGCTGCAGGCCCTGGACGACGCCGTGGCAGCGGCGCCGCTGAGCTGCGTGGTGCCAGGGGAGGCCTACCGCAGGGCGATGGAGGACATGGGCGACGTGGGCGACGGGGAGGTGGTGCCAGACGTTGCCGAGGACGCCGCGGACGCGGGGGAGGCGCGGAGCGCCAAGCGCGGAGGCGCCAAGGGCGGACGCCCCAGGCGCGGGAGCGCTGCGCCCGAGAGGCCCGGCACCACGAGGGCGCCGTCGGTGGACGGCGGCGCCGCCGAGCGCCCGGGCGCCGAGCCCGACGTGGCCGGCGGTCGGAAGGCCCTGCAGGCGAAGCTTACGTCGGGCCTGTCCCTCTACATGGGGAATCTTCTAGGGCGACGAGATCTATACATATCCACTGCTCCCTGGCCAGGCCCATCCTGTGCACCCAGGAGCTGTGTATACGCCCTCCTGGCCAAGCTAGGAGGGCCTCGCGTATACACCGCTGCCGGGCTCACGATGGGCCTGGCCAGGGAGCAGTGGATATGTATAGACTTCGTCGCCCTATCTTCAAAAATAGTGACAAAAATAGTCTGGTGACTATTTGTTTCGTATTTTGGGGCATCTTTTGAACATTTGTTGCGTATGTTTTATGTTTCGTCCAAAAACCCCCCTGGAGGGGGACAGGCCCGACCTAAGGCTAAGCGCCGGGGCGCGGCCGCGGCCGATGCCAAAAAGAGGGCGCGCGGCAGTCCGGCGCTGGCGCCTCCTGTAGTGGTAGCCCGTGAGGGGGCCGCGGACGACCCTCCTCGGGGCCTCGCCGGGGACTGCGAGCGGCTGTGGAGGCGCTTCTCGCCCGCCGTGGTGGACGGCGCGAGGTGTGCCGCGCGCGTGTGGGGCAACGGCCGAGGGGGACAGTGCGGTTTTGCACGCTGCGGGGAGCTGGAGTACTGCGTGATCCGCCAGGCTGGCGCTCGTTGCATCCGCCGGCCCTTTGTAATCTGATTGTGGTGAGGGCGGGTCGGGTGGGATCAGAGCCCGCGCGCGCCGATCGTATGCGAATCCGCCCATGGAGGCCGTAGAGGGCACACCATGGGCACGTGGGACGTGAAACGCAAGAACCCTGAGATCCTATGGCTTGATGTGTTCAATAGAGGGTTCCCAGAAGTATCGACCCCATCACGGGGACCGTCTTTTCATCCTGAGGCGTTGTTTGACGGTCTTGGGGACCGGCCAAAGCAGCAAATCAAAATCCGTCTTGGGTGTTTCAATCATGCGGTGGAGGTATAGGAATACGGGTCAAGACGGGCACGTTTAGTGCGTGCGAACTCGCCCGTTGCGGCCGTAGTGGCGCCATTTTGGGGCGTGAAGCGTGTGGAGAGTTTGTCAGACTTGCACGCCTGCTGGGTTCATCATGAGGCCCTCCCACAGGGCGCGAACTTAACGGCGGATTGGCCAGAACGAGCACGCAAGCAACAGCCCCAGAGTCCCGACGCATGAGAAAAAATGACCCTGGCGAAGGACCCAAGCACATGCACTTGTGATTGCCTTGTTGTGGGTACCGCTCCCAGCGGAGCTCACGGAGCCACGACCCTCGTGAGGGGTGTGCCGAAATGGGCTGGGGGACACATGCGGACCCTGCCGCAGGGGCCTTCGGTGGAGCTCCCTATGGGACCACGACCCTCGTGAGGGGTGTGCCGAAATGGGCGGGGGGACGCATGCGGACCCTGCCGCGGAGGCCTTCGGTGGAGCTCCCTATGGGACCACGATCCTCGTGAGGGGTGTGCCGAAATGTGCGGGGGGACGCATGCTGACCCTGCCGCGGGCGCCTTCGGTGGAGCTCCCTATGGGGCCACGATCCTCGTGAGACGCGTGCCGACATGGGCGGCGAGACGCATGCGGACCTTGCCGATGGGGCCTTCGGTGGGGCTCCCCATGGGGCCACGATCCTCGTGAGGGGTGTGCCGAAATGGGCGGGGGGGCGCATGCTGACCCTGCCGCTGGGGCCTTCGGAGGAGCTCCCTATGGGACCACGACCCTCGTGAGGGGTGTGCCAAAATGGGCGGGGGGACGCATGCGGACCCTGCCTGCCGCTGGGGCCTTCGGTGGTGCTCTCCATGGGGCCACGATCCTCGTGAGGGGTGTGCTGAAATGAGCGGGGGGACGCATGCGGACCCTGCCGCTGGGGCCTTCGGTGGTGCTCTCCTTGGGGCCACGATCCTCGTGAGGCGTGTGCCGACATGGGCCGGGAGACGCATGCGGACCTTGCCGCTGGGGCCTTCGGTGGTGCTCCTTATGGAACCATCATCCTCGTGAGGGGTGTGCCGAAATGGGCGGGGGGACGCATGCGGACCCTGCCGCTGGGGCCTTCAGTGGAGCTCCCTATGGGACCACGATCCTCGTGAGGCGTGTGCCGAAATGTGCCGGGAGACGCATGCGGACCCTGCCGCTGGGGCCTTCGGTGGGACTCCCCATGGGACCACGATCCTCGTGAGGCGTGTGCCGAAATGGGCGGGGGGGCGCATGCGGACCCTGCCGCAGGGGCCTTCGGTGGTGCTCCCTATATGGCCACGATCCTCGTGAGGGGTGTGCCGAAATGGGCGGGGGGACGCATGCGGACCCTGCCGCTGGGGCCTTCGGTGGAGCTCCCTATGTGACCACGATCCTCGTGAGGGTGTGCCGAAATGGGCGGGGGGACGCATGCGGACCCTGCCGCTGGGGCCTTTGGTGGGACTCCCCATGAGGCCACGATCCTTGTGAGGGGTGTGCCGAAATGGGCGGGGGGACGCATGCGGACCCTGCCGCTGGGGCCTTCGGTGGGACTCCCCGTGGGGCCACGATCCTCGTGAGGGGTGTGCCGAAATGGGCGGGGGGCGCATGCGGACCCTGCCGCTATGGGACCACGATCCTCGTGAGGGGTGTGCCGAAATGGGCCGGGGGACGCGTGCGGACCCTGCCGCTGGGGGCCTTTGGTAAAGCTCCCTATGGGGCCACGAACCGTGTGAGGGATGTGCCAGAATGGGATGGGCATGCGGAGAGCAGAGGCAAGGGATGGGAGGAGGGAGGAGGGGGGAGGGGGCAGCAGGAGGAGTGACGCGCGGCGCTCTCTTTTCAAAACGAGGACCCAATACCACAGGATGGTTGGGAATGAGACGGGTTTTTGTTTGCCGTGTTCGGCTTAAGATGCCCCTTGCAAAGTTTGGGATTGAAAAACAACTCAGGATGAAAAGACGGTCCTAGGAAGGGGTCGAGATTTCTGGGGACCCCGTATTGGAAACATCAAGACGCAGGATCCCTGGGACTGCAGCGACAGGCCCGAAACAGCAGGCTTAGCGGTTGAAATGGGCATAGCAGTAGCAGAAACAGCAGGGCGCGAGGAGGCGGACAGGGATGTGGGACGGGCGGCGCTGCGCAGCGCAGGCAGGACGAGGATCCAGTTCCGAAGAGCAGGGCTCTGAGCGAGTGCGTGAGGGGCGGCCCAGAACGAGTGGGGCGGCCTGCCGGGGATGCCCCCCCCGCTTGGGGCCACGGTGGGGACCACGGCAAGTTCGCGTCGTGCCGACGCGGCGCCAACCCCTCCGCACGCCGCCAGGTGCCCAGAATCGGCAATTGTGGAGATGCTTGGCGATCGAGAAGCCGCCGATCGTTCAGAACCAACGCGGTGTCAGAAATCACCGCAGGGGCAGTCACGACACGAATCTGCCGGGCATGAGGCGCGATACCCCCGTGGGTATGCCAGAGCGACTGCGCGGGCAGCAACGGCTAGAGAGAGAGAGGGGGAGAGAAGAGAGAGAGAGAGAGAGAGAGAGAGAAAGAGAGAGAGAGAGAGAAAGAGAGAGAGAGAGAGAAAGAGAGAGAGAGAGAAAGAAAGAGAGGTAGAGAGAGGAAAGAAACAAGACAGACAGATAGAGAGAAAAAGAGAAAGAGAGCTGTTTGGGAAGATGAGGTGGCCCAGGTCCCGGTTCCAGCCAGCAGAGAGAGAGGAGAGAGGGCCCCCCTCGTCGCCACGGTTGGCAGCGGCTTGAACAACTGGCCAGTTTCTACCCAGGAAGGCATCTGGGGACCGATTTTGAGCGGATTTGCCATTGCCCCCCTTTCGACAGATTTCTTCGCGGCCCATCCAACGCAGACCCCCGGGCAGTTCCAAAGAGAGAGAGAGAGAGAGACAGACAGAGAGATATCGGAGAGTCATTTCCAGATGGGTTGGGAAATATTGTTGCTTGTCTTGCATCCCTGCAGGCTATCCAGACACGGCCCTCAGCCGGGTTGTTATGATCAGGGAAGTGTAGGTGCATGCAGCGGAACAGAGCGTTTGAGCCTCAGGAGTCCCAAGAGTCATTAATAAAGGCCGTCGTGGATTGTTCGATCGAGGAGCATCGGGCATACTTGAGGTCAGTATGGAACTCGTGGGGCCCTTTCGGCCTCCGAGTTCTTCTTGGGCCACTTTTGGCGGACATTGATTGAAAATGGAGGGCTCAATTACGAAACATTGCCAGTGGATCACCCGCTTCGTTGAAAAGGGGGATGGGTTGATTCAACCGCCCCCGCCCCCCGCGCACCCTCTTCGAGGGGTCTGTTTTCTCCCACCACCTTTGGCGCCAGAGAGGGGGGCGAGGACCCCTCCCCTCATCCTCGCCTTTACGGTGGCAGACGGACTGGGACGGGGCGCGTTCCGGCGCATATTGGGGTGTCAAAATTCAAGTTTTTGGGTTCGGTTGTTCATTTAGAGCGTTAGAGTATTAAAGTTTCAGGTCTAGGGCGCCGAAGGATTTGCGTTGCGGGGTTCAGGGTTGTGGTAAGGGTGGTTGGTTCAGAGTCTGTGGGACAGGATTTTTGGGTTTGGGTGTTTAGGCTAGGTTAGTATGGTCAGATCATAAGGGTTAGGGTGTTAGGGTTTAGGTTTCAGGACTGGGGTGTCAGGATTCGGGTGTGAGGGTTGGGGGTCGAGGATTGTTTAGGGATAGGGTTAGGAGGGGGTGCGTCAGGGTGTCCAGGGTTTGGGCGCGTGTGGGTTAGGGTGGGTAGTGTGTTTACGGTTAGGGTCAGGGTGTGTTTTGGGTGTGAGATTTAGGGCGGTTGGGTCAGAGTTAGGGTGTTATGGTGAGGGTGTTGGAGTGGTGGGGTTCTGGGTGGCAGGATTGGGGTGTTAGGGTTAGGGTGTTAGGGTCACCTTGTGTTAAGTCGGGCTTGTCTCTCAACATGGGGAATATTGAAAAATAGTAGAACAAATTGTCGAGGGACTAGTTGTTTCACAATTGTTTTGCATGTTGGGGGTATTGTTTGACTATTTTTCATTTTCCGTCTAAAAAAGCGCCTGCGCCCGACCTAAATCTTGTGTTACCGCGATCATCCCCCCCTGGTCTAAGCCCTTCCTATCAGATCAACCTATCCTCTGATCGCGTCCACAAGGGCTTGCATCCTTTGACATTCCGAACACATCTGGGCCGCAACATGGCGATCTTGGGACGTGCCTGGGTCATGCTTCTATCCCTTTCCACAAGATCGGTTTGTGCAACAGTATGAACGCGCCAGCGCGATCTGATTCACCTGCTCCTTGACGCCTGCTGTGTCGACGACGACGGACAGTATAGATGCAGATGTGGATGTTGTTGCTGCGTGTGGCAATGGCGAGCTGGGGAGCGCTTGGGGAGCATATTCAGCGGCTGGGAACGCCTGGGCACGTCAGGGAGACCTGGGAGCGCGCTGTGAGGATCAGCCTCTGTCCACCGAATACTATCTGCTGCACGGGGTCGTGGGCCTTGGACGGATGTGAAGATGAGCAGGTGTGCACCGAATGTTTTATGCCTAGGATGGTGGTTGTTGGGTCGCCGTGCAGTTCAGCCGACGTCCACCAAACCGCATGTGCTCGCAAGGGATCGTGAGGGCTGTATGGTTATGAAGATCAGCAGCTGTGCACCGAATGGTTTTTGTGCTAGGGATCGTGACGTTCCGAAGGTCAACAATTCTCCAGCAAGCTGCATTTGTTGCAGAGCGATGCGAATATCAGAAAATGCCCACGCCATACAGCTCTGAGTTCAGACTCAGTTCAGAATGAGACCATGTTGCGATCAGCCGATGCGCGCCGCATCCCGTTTCCTGGGTAGTCGAAGGCCAGACTGTCAGATTGGATTGGGCCCCAAGGGCCAATCTGGCCCGGCCAAACTGGATGATTCGGGGTATTCGCCAGACTGGATTCGCGTTGGCTCCCTCGCCAGATTGCCCCCGTTTGCCAGATTGGGCCTGCCAGATTGGCGCCAGATTGGCTTCGACTACCCAGGCTTCTGCGCATGGGATCGCAAAAGGGATCGCGGTCATTGGCTCGGTTGGACCGGGTCGGGGGCCGGCCAGGGCGGACATTCATGGCTATGTCATTGTAAAGCTATACAGTTCGGGTGGTCGGGGCCATGTTCGGGTGATTCTTGTAAATGCCTTACTCTATTGGGGCAGGGCTTTCGGTTGTCATGACCCACGTAGGTTAGGTCGTTGGGATGGTAGGGTGTTCGGGTGAGGGCGTCTGGGCCACTTACTGTTTGCGCGGATCCCTCCCCCGGCCGTAAGGCTTAACAATATTATTTGTTTTTTAATACATTGTTATGTATGTATTCTGTAACGCCCTTCGCTGGGGTAGAATCCAATTGATCATCGCTGCGATTTGGAATATTGTGATGTCTACCGCGTGTCCACCCGCGTCCTCCCCCATCATCATCATCATCATCATCATCATCATCATCATCATCATCATCATCATCATCATCATCATCATCATCATCATCATCATCATCATCATTCCTTATTTCGTTCCGCCTGCTCCATCCTCGTATTATGTTATTCACGCTGATGTGTCCCTCCTCATCCCCCTTCTCGTCATCGTAGTCTTCCGCATTCCCCTGCTCGTTCTCCTGATGCCATGATCGTTCTCCTTGGCCTTATCCTCATCCCTTCTCCTCCTCCCCCTCCTCCTCCCCTGCCTTATGCGCAACTCCTCTTGTCTATGCCTGGAACATGTAGCATCCCCCCGGCCAGCTATACAGGTGACCTCCAGGTACCTTCCGAACAGCCATCCACAGCCCACTCGGAGCCTGTCCCAGGGCCCCCATGACAGCCATCCAGAGCCTAGTCACAACCAACTCTGGGGCCGTCCAGACAGTTACTGAGAGCCTATTCAGATCGATCCTGGAGCTCTCAAGACAACTATCCAGAGCTTACTCAGAGCCCATCCCAGGGCCATCCAGACAGCTATCCAGAGCCTTCTCAGAGCCTATCCCAGGGCCCTCAGGAAAGTTATCCAGAGCCTACTCAGACTTATCCTGGGGCCCTCTGGACAGCTATTCAAATCCTACTCAGACCTTTTCCGGGGCCCTCCGGACAGCTATCCGGAGCCTCATCAGAGCCTACCTTAGGGCGCTCAAGACAGCTGTCCAGAGCCCATCGCAGGCCCTCTGGTCAGCCCTCCAGCGCCTATTCAAAGCCTATCCGAGGGCTCTCCAGACAGTTGTCCGAGGCCCTCCGGCCAGCCATCCAAAGGGCCCTCCAGGCCGCTACCCAGAGCCCACTCAGAGCCTATCCCGGGGTCCTCCGGTCAGCTATCCAGGGCCCCAGGCCTTCCAGTCAGCTACTCTGAGCTTATTCTTGTGGAGGACGGTCAATGGAGAGGAAGCATGCTGCCAAATAACTTCTAGATGTCGAAAACATGTGTTGAACATGTAAACAACATGTAAAACAACATGTTTAAACAAAAAAACATGTTTAGAACATTTTTCGATATGTTAAACACATTTTACATTCAATGATAGGACTGTTAGGGTGTCCATTGTCGTGGCATCCACAAGTTTATTCAGAGCCAACCCCCAGGCCCCCCAGATCAGTATCCATGGCCCTCAGGTCAGTTATCATGGCCAGTCAGCTATACAGGGCCGTTTGGTCATGTGGACTCTCCAGTCAGCTATCCAAGGCCATCCAGGAGTCAGCTAATGTTCGACAGGTGTCCAGATCGCTGTCCGATAGGTGTCCAGATAGCTGTCCGATGGGTGTCCGATGGGTGTCACATACGTGTCCAGGTAGTCGTCTGTTAGGTGCCCGATAAGTGTACGACAGCTGTCTGGTAGGTTTCCAGATAGCTGTCTGATAGCTGTCCCATACGTGTCCAGATAGCTATCCAATCAGTGTCCGATCGGAATTCGACTGGTGCCAGATAGGTGTGCAGATAGCTGACCGATAGGTGTCCAGATAGATGTCCGAAGGTGTCCGATAGGTTCCAGATAGCTGTCCGATAAGTGTCAAGATAGCTGTGAGATAGGTGTCCCGATATCTGTCCGACAGGCGTCCGATAGGTGTCCAGATTTCTGTCCGATAGTTGTCCGATAATTATCCGAAAGGTGTCCAGATGATGTTGTCAGATACCTGTCCTGAGAGGTGTCCGATTGCTGTCCGATTGGTGTCCGGGTAGCTGTCCGATAGATATCCGACAGTTGTCTAGATCGGTGTCCAGATATGTTTATGATGCGTGTCCGACAGGTGTCCAGATAGTTGACCGATAGCTGTCCGATTGGTGTCCGGATAGGTGTTCGATAGGTGTCCAGATAGTTGCCCGATGGGCGTCCGGCATGTGTCCGATAGCTGTCTGGTAGGTGTTCAGAAAGGTGTTCGATAGGTGTCCTGATCTCTGGCTGCTGCAACTTGGATGACACCGATGTTTGATGGTAGACGCCGGGAAGAGTGCAGCGGACACCTATCGGACAGCTATCTTAACATCTATTTGGCACAGATTGGACAGCTATGTGAACACCTGTCGGACACCAATTTGAACACTTGTCGGACACCTACCGGGCAGCTATCACAACAGCTATCGGACAGCTATGGCTCACCGTTCGGTTTGGGCGAATGGGGTTTTGCGCTTTGTGTCCTGCCGCGGGTCTGGGGGCCAGTCCTTAAGTACGACAGCGTGCCGAAACTTGTCGGAGTCCATGAGTTCGATCATCCGTGCAGCCGTCAAGCCCGACTTCCAACACAGCCCTTGGACCACCCAAGCAGTTGGTGGTGTGCCAGTGCTGTACTGTTCGGGGCGCGGTGCGGTGGCGGTTCGCCGGGCTGCGAGGCTCCGTGACCCAGTGTGTCCCCCAGACCCTAAGAACAGAGACTTGGGTACGTCAAAGCGGGGGGATCTTCCAGGAGGCACTGGGCAGCAGCTGGAGCGACCCTGGCCTCTTCGAGGGACTTCCGCCCAACCGCCCGCAGGACCCTCAACCTCCTCCTCCTCCTACTCCTCCTCCTCCTCCGCCTCCTCCTCCTCCTCCGCCTCCACCTCCTGGGTTTGGCAACGCCTCTCCGAGCTCGGGGCATTCCGCCTTGGGCGGGGTTGGCTTCAGAAGGGTTCGAGGTTTGGAGGTCGATTCATTGTTCTTTGTTCTTTCTGGCAGGGTGGGTTTGACCTCAGGCCTCCCCGCCCCGCACGACGTAAAGCGGCGTACGAGGAGGGGGCAGGGGGATTGGCATTTTTTTCCCGATGGGGGAAGAAAGTGGGCAGATGCGCTGATGCTTCACGCTACACGTGTCCCCGCCAGTCTATTCGGAAACCTTGCTCACGAGAGTTGACGGGAGAAGGGATGAAGAAACACATGTCGTGAAGCAAAGCGGGCAACCAGGGTGAACATTGAAACCTCTGGGAGCAAGGCAGTGGCCTTGGAGGGCCCGCGTGGGGTCGAGGGAAGGAGGAGGAGGAGGAAGAGGAGGAGGAGGAGGAGGAAGAGGAGGAGGAGGAAGACGACGACGACGAGGAGGAAAAGGGGAAAGAGGAGGAACAGAAAAAGGAAGGCGATGAGGGCAAGGACGAGGACGAGGAGGAGGAGGACGACGACGACAACGAGGACGAGGACAGAGCCCCTCAAGTCTCCTTTTGACGCCGTTTTGGGCCCCATTCTCTCTTGGGCCATATTGGAATCATCTCGAGGCCCCGAAAGCACATCGGAAGCGAAACGGCGAGAGGGCAAACATCAGTGATGCTCCTCGGGTGTTTGAAGGGTCTTGGTTTGTTGGGACGTGCTGATGGGGCTCCGAGAGAACTTGGAACCGTCCTGTGGACCTCGTCGGGCCTCTTGGGGGCATGTCGGAAGCTATCTTAAACCATCGGCGGCCATCTTGAAACCATTTTGAAGGCCATTTTGGAGCATCAGAGGCCCCCTTGGAGCCATCTTGGGCGCTCTGACCGATCGCGAACCCCCAAAATATTTCAGGGGTTGCACATCGCGGAAAAGAAGAGGTTTTGGAAGAGGAAAGAAAGATCGCGCCAGACCACCATAGCCCAAAGGGCTGGTGGGACGCCTGCCTAGAGTCTATCGGAATCCTGGGGCCTTCGAGAAGGTGCGCAGGCCGTCCAGAGGGGCCTTGAAGATGTCTCTGCGTCACCTTGGGGTGTTTTCATCAGTCTCGAGGTTCTAACAGGGAGCTCAGTGGAATTGGCGAGCATCCAAGACCCCGTTGACCCCAGGGGGGTCGACGGATTCACACCAAGGAGGAGCAGCGCACGCACGGACGCGTGGACGGCCCAATCCCCGAGGCAAAGGTCCCAATCTTCGTGAGGGCCGAGGCAGTGGCCCAGCGGAGGGCGAAGGCCGAGAGCCAGGCGGTCGAAGGCGCAGAGCCAGGCGACGCCAGCCCAGAGGACGCCGCGCACGCCAGCGGAGGTCGCAGCACCAGGACCGAGGCTGCAGGGCCCGAGGGGGGCAGCGGTCGAGGGGCTCGGCGGCCCAAGCGGGTCGTCACGGCGGCGGCCAGCGCCACGAAGAGGCCGCGCGGCAGGCGAGCCGCCGCAGCCGAGCCTGCCGAGGGCAGGGCGGCTGGGGCGGGCGGCGCCGACCTGGAGGGCGCGGGGGACGCTCCGGACGACGGCGGCTGTCCCAGCATCGGAGGGCGCCAACGATATGCGCGAAGAGCCAAGCCAACAGCTGAAGAAGCACGAGCTCTCTGAGAGCCGCGCGGACTTCTGGGGTCGGGGTTGGGCGCCTCTGGCGGTGCCTCAAGCGCCGCCCTTGGCGCGTTCCGCGAGCCAGGGAGGGGGGTCCAGCCCCGATCTAAGAAATCCGCGTGGACCTCTGGGAAGTTCATGCCTACGCTTCATGCTGTTCCCCTCTTTCTATATGTATGAGTGTATGTGTGCATGCATGCATGCATGTATATATATATATATATATATATATAGATATCCATACATACAAACATACATACATACATACATACATACATACATCCATACATACATACATACATCCATACATACATGCATTTGTGTGTATGTGTGTATGTGTGTATGTGTGTATGTGTAGTTGCGTATGTGTGTATATGTGTATGCATGCATGGTTGTATGTACGTGGGTATGTATGTATGTATGTATGTATGTATGTATGTATGCATGCATGCATGCATGCATGTATGTATGTATGTATGTATGTATGTATGTATGTATGTATGTGTGGATCTATGTATGTATGTATGGTTGTATGTATGTATGTATGTATGTATGTATGTATGTATGTATGTATGTATGTATGTATGTATGTATGTATGTATGTATGTATGTGTGTGTATGTATGTATGTATGTATGTGTGTAGATATGTATGTGAGTATGTACGTACGTGTATAATGTACATGAATGCTAGATGTATGTGTATATGTATGCGTGTATGTACATGTGCATGTGTATATCCGTAAGGGATTCGCCCCATGCCGCCGGCCCCCTGTCTCCGATAATGGGAGATGCACAAGCTAAATCATGAGGTCTGGGCGCCGCCGTGAAGCAGTGTCGGGACCTCTTTGTTTTTCGACCTTGATCCTACGGATCCGCGTGAGGGGTGCCACCGAATTTCAGAAATGCCATGTGTTTTTCGACCCTGACCCTACGGATCTCCATGAGGGGTGCCGCCGAATTTCAGAAATGTGGCAAATCCCATGTGTTTTTGCACCCTGACCCTGTCGATCCGCGTGAGGGGTGCAACCGAATTTCAGGAATGTTGAACATCCTTTTGGTTTTCGGACCCTGACCCCGCCGATCTGCGTGAGGGGTGACATCGAATTTCAGAAATATTGCAATGTTTTTGGACCCTGACCCCGCCGATCTGCGTGAGGGGTGCCACCGAATGTCAGAAATGTGGCAAACCCCCTTGTGCTTTTGGACCCTGACCCCGCCGATCTGCATGAGGGGTGCCACCGAATATCAGAAATGTGGCAAATCCCATGTGTTTTTGCACTCTGACCCCGCCGATCTGCGTGAGGGGTGCCACACAATTTCAGAAATGTGGCAAATCCAATGTGTTTCTGCGCCCTGACCCTGTCGATCCGCGTGAGGGGTGCAACCGAATTTCAGAAATGTTGAACATCCTTTTGGTTTTCGGACCCTGACCCCGCCGATCTGCGTGAGGGGTGTCAATTTTTTCCCGCCCCAGCAATTCAGAGCATACGCTCAGGGCATGCTAAACCTGCCCGTTTGGGCCTCCCCTCCCTCGCGCGGTCCATCAACACGGAACAGTAAGCAGCAGGAAGCAGAATTGTAACAGTGGAAATTAGCAGCTGCAACTGGTACAGGAAACTGCGAACCTTCGGCCTACAGCCGGGTGGCCCCACGAGGGCCATCTCCTCGCCGAATACATATGTATGTGTCTGTGATTGTGTACGTGTATGTGTATGTGTATGTGTATGAATGTATGCATGTATATATGCTTGTGTGGATGTTTGTACGTAGGTGGGTAGGTATGCATGAATGTATACAAGTATGAAAGTATGCATGCATTTATGCATGTATGCATGTATGTATGAGTGTATGCATGTATGTAGGTATGCATGTATCTGTGTGTGCATGCATGGGTGTATGCATGTATGTGTGTATGAATGTATGTATGTAGGTAGGTAGGTAGGTATGTACGGTTGCATGCATGTATGATATGTATGTATGCTATGTATGTGTATGTATGTATGCTATGTATGTGTATGTATGTATGTATGTATGTATGTATGTATGCATGTGTGTACGTATGCATGTGTGTATGTTTGTGTGCGTGTCTGTGTACGCATGCATGCAAGCATGCGTGTATGTATGTATGTATGCAAGCATGTATGTATGCATGTATGCATGCGTGTATGCACGTATGCAATGAATGTATGCATGTGTGTATGTAGGCATGTATGGATGTCTGTATACATGCATGCATGCATGTGTGTATGCTTGTAATTATGCATGTGTGTATGTCTGTATGTGTGAGTGCATGTATGTATGTATGTATATATGCATATGTATGTATGTATGTATGTATGTATGTATGTATGTATGTATGTATTTATGTATGTATGTATGCATGCATGCATGCATGCATGCATGCATGCATGCATGCATGCATGTACGTACGTACGTACGTACGTACGTACGTATACATATAACGGCGCACCGGGTCCGGGGGCCCGGGGCCGGGACCTCTACCACAAATGTGCGCCCCGGGGGGCCCGGAGGCTCGTCGGGGCTTGCCGGAGGCCTCCCCAGTCAGACAAGACGGCCCAAGAAGCGCCCAAGACGGCCCAAGAAACTTCCAAGAGGCCTCCAAGAGGGCTCCGAGATGCTGAAGATGGCCTCCAGACGTCCAAGGAGGCCCCCAAGAGGCCCCAAGAAGCCTCCAACATGCGTCCCAAGAGGGCCCCTAGACGCAAAAATTGGCCCATTCCCTTCGTAAAACGTACATTTTCAACAAAGTTGTCTTTTGGGCTTTCCGACGTTACAGGACGGCCCAAGAGGCGCCCAAGACCGCCCCAAGACGGCCCAAGAAGCTTCCAAGAGGGCCCCAGGACAGCCCAAGAGGGCCCCAAGACGGCCCAAGAGGCGCCCAAGATGGCCCAAGAGGGCCCCAAGACGGGCCCAAGAGGGGGCCCAGAGGGGGACCACGAACCGCAAGCTCGAGCCTTCCGCCCCAAGAGGCCGCCAGGAGGCCCCCAGGAGGCCCCTCAAGAGGCCCCAGGAGACCCCAGACGTCCAAGGACGCCCCCAAGAGGCTCCAAGAAGCCTCCAACATGCGTCCCAAGAGGGCCCCTAGACGCAAGAATTGGCCCATTCCCTTCGTAAAACGTACATTTTTAACAAAGTCGCCTTTTGGGCTTTCCGACGTTACAGGACGGCCCAAGAGGCGCCCAAGACCGCCCCAAGACGGCCCAAGAAGCTTCCCAGAGGGCCCCAGGACAGCCCAAGAGGGCCCCAAGACGGCCCAAGAGGCGCCCAAGATGGCCCAAGAGGGCCCCAAGACGGGCCCAAGAGGGGGCCCAGAGGGGGACCACGAACCGCAAGCTCGAGCCTTCCGCCCCAAGAGGCCGCCAGGAGGCCCCCAGGAGGCCCCTCAAGAGGCCCCAGGAGACCCCAGACGTCCAAGGACGCCCCCAAGAGGCCCCAAGAAGCCTCCAACATGCGTCCCAAGAGGGCCCCTAGATGCAAAAATTGGCCCATTCCCTTCGTAAAACGTACATTTTCAACAAAGTTGTCTTTTGGGTTTTCCGACGTTACAGGACGGCCCAAGAGGCGCCCAAGACCGCCCCAAGACGGCCCAAGAAGCTTCCAAGAGGGCCCCAGGACAGCCCAAGAGGGCCCCAAGACGGCCCAAGAGGCGCCCAAGATGGCCCAAGAGGGCCCCAAGACGGGCCCAAGAGGGGGCCCAGAGGGGGACCACGAACCGCAAGCTCGAGCCTTCCGCCCCAAGAGGCCGCCAGGAGGCCCCCAGGAGGCCCCTCAAGAGGCCCCAGGAGACCCCAGACGTCCAAGGACGCCCCCAAGACGCTTCGCGTCACCAATTTCTTCTCGCAACGATTCCTGGGTCTGTGACTCGACAGAACCTAAGCGCGCGCGAAGCGCGCGCGTGGTTCTAGTAGGTATGTATGCTTGTATGTCTGTCTGTCTGTCTGTCTGTCTGTCTGTCTGTCTGTCTGTCTGTCTGTCTGTCTGTCTGTCTGTCTGTCTGTCTGTCTGTCTGTCTGTCTGTCTGTCTGTCTGTATATATGTATGTATGTATGTATGTATGTACCGATCCCTGCCATGCCAGCCCTGGCCCCAGGAGTGGTGCACATGCCGTCCTCGCCAAGCGGGGAGGGCGTGTGCACTGGTCCTGGGCCCAGGAGGGGGCCGGCTAGGAGCGGTGCACGGGTGCAGAGTCGGAGCCCTCCGACAGCACGAGGCGCAGGAGCGTCGAGCCAGAGGAGACCAGCTTGGGCGCTCCCCCAGGGCCCTCGCCGAGAAAAAAAAATGCACACGCCCGGGCGATGCCAGGCCTCCGCGCCTCGTAGTCCACGGCCAGCGCCAGGCCAAACCCGCCCCGCCCCTTTCCCAATCCCCCCCTCTCATCCGGCCCGACCATAGATCTTGGGCGCCCGAGTTATCCGGTGTAACTCGGGTCCGGGGTAACGCGGGTTTGAATAATTCCCGAAAAAGGAGCCCGAGTTAGCCCTGACCCGAATTACCCCTGATGATGTGGGGCTCTGGACGCCCGAATGATCCGGGGTAACTCGGGTCCGGGGTAAGTCGGGTTCGGATTTCCGGAAAACGAACCCGAGTTAACCCTGACCCGAGTTACCCCTGATGATTCGGGGCTCTGAGAGGAGACCAGCGGCCAGGAGCCCCTGCGGCCCGAGCCGGCAGCCGGGACCGCGGCCGGCGCCGAGGAGCGGCCGCCCGCCGGGGCGGCAGCGCGAGGGGCGCCGGCAGCCGCGGGGGCGCCGGGCGAGGCAGCTGCTGGGCGCCCCCGCCGAAGCCGCAGCTGCGGTGTGAGGAGGCCCAGGCGAAGGATGACCCCCCCAAAAGTCGGGGGCGGAAAAGAGGGGGGTGATGACTAGGGGGGGGGTGGATATCATGGCGGGGGCCATGAAATATCTCCCCAGACATCGTGGCGCCTCTTCTGATTTTGTTACGTCCCTGGCCCCCCCGCTGGGCCGCGCACATGCCGCCGGTCATGATTTGCACCCCCCCTCTTGGACACCCCCCTCTTGGCCGCTCCGAAAAATGTAGTTCGAACAGAAACAGGGCCGAAATCCAGCTGACCCCACCTGGGCACTCTCGTGCCTGGGCCTCCTCACTCCGGTGGCGGCGAGGCTCTGGGCCTCCCATGTGGGGCCCGAGCAGAAGGGGGTCGGAGGATCGCTCCGCCTCGCAGATGCATCGGCGATGCGGAGCGGTGCGGAGCCCGATGTGCTCCACGCCGATTCAAGCTGTGGCGAAGCGTCTTGGCGTGCCTATAGGCCTACCAAACAATGTTCGAAGAACCTTTTGTGGTTTCCACGGAATGTTCTTAGAACATGTCTGGCTGGGACTGTCTTGCTTTAACTCATCGGGTCTATGTTCTAAGAACGTTGTTCTTAGAACATGTTTGGGTTCGAAACATATTTCGTGGCTCGTGGCAGGCCTATAGGAATGCCAGGACGGTCGGTCCCTGCTCAACCGACGTCGCCGATGCACCGCCAGCGTCGCCGATGCATCGGAGATGCGGCGCGATCCTCCGACCCAATCTGCTCGGGCCCCATCTAGGAGGCCTCTAGAGGTGGAGGGTGCTGCGGGCAGCCGCGGAGATCCCAGCGCCGCGTGCGAGGCCCAAGCTCGAGGGAAGGGGCACAAGGGCCATGACCGAGATGCCGCGGGATCTCGGCGTCGTCGTCGTCATCTTCCTCGTCGTCGTCGTCGTCGTCGTCCACCCGCGCGCACTCTGCGGCGCGCCCTGCGATCTTGACCTCTGATCGTGGTCCATGCAGGCCGTCGCGATGATCCACGAATCGAAGATGACGAAGATCGTCACCGAGGTTTCCGCGTTCAGCCTTGGTCATGGTCCTCGTCCTCTTTCCTTCCACAGGCGCCGGAGTGCCCGAGCGGCGCCGGGAGGGCGCAGCGCGGCACTCGGGCGCAGGAGGCGGTGCTTGCGCGGGCGGGAGATCCCAGCGATGGAGGTGCTGTGGACCCTTGCCATGGCATCTCCGGTGACGACGAGGTGTTCTGGAGGCGCTTCTCGCCCTCCCAGGTGGACTTTGCAAGGTGAGGGACGCAGACAAATGGGGTCGTCTGCGGCAGCATTCGCGCGTAGTTAAGCGCCGCGTAAGACGGCGCGTAGTTCAGCGCCCGCGTCTCCAATGCAGCGTGCCACGCTGGCGACCCGTCCAAGGCGCGGCGTAAGCTCACTATTAACTCACTATGTCGCAGTGCGTATGACCGCTTTCTTTTCGTCGCTCAGGTGCCTCGCGCGCGTCTGGGCGGACGGCCGTGGCGGGCAGTGCCGCTCGAAGCGCACCTCCGCCGATCAGGACTACTGTGCGATCCACTCCAAGGCGGAGCAGCGGACGCACGGGCGCGTGAACGGCCCGATCCCAGAGGCGAAGGCGCGCTTCTTTGCCCTGGCCGAGGCGCGGGCGCGGAAGAGATCGGAGAGCAGGGTGGCGGTGGACGCAGGACCAGATCGAAGAACAAACAATCGCATAATCATAGAATGTCGGAGGTCCGTGCGGACTTCTTGGGTCGGCGCTGGGCCCCCCTGGCGGCGCCGGAGGCGCCGCCCCTGGCGCGCTCCGCTCGCCATGGTGGGTGGGGGGGCAACGTCGATCTAAGAAATCCGTACGGACCTCCAAAAGTGTATGTGCGATGTCATTGTTTGTTCCTCTAACGCAGATGGCGCAGAGACGGCGGGCACCGCCATCGTCGCGTCAAACACGTAAGCCATTGCCGTCGGCATCATCATCACCATTATCATCATCATCATCATCATCATCATCATCATCATCATCATCAGCATCATCAGCATCATCATCATCATCACCACCTCACCACCAACAGCATCACCGCCACCATCATCAGCAGCATCATAATCAGCAGCAACATCATCAGCAGCATCACCAGTATCTGCATCTGCCGCTCCATCTGCACCTTCAGTACCACCATCATCATCAGCAGCATCATCATCTGTGCCACCATCATCATCTTTATCATCATCATCATCATCATCATCATCATCATCATCATCATTATCATTATCATTATCAGCATCAGCATCATAAGCACCAGCATCATCAACATCATCATCATGAGCAGCATCATCATCATCGGCATCGGCATCGGCATCATCATCAGCATCATCATCAGCATCAGTTTCACCAGTTACATCATCGTCAGCATCATCAGCATCAACATCAGTAGCATCAGCATAATCAGCACCATCATCTTTCGCAATCATCATCTTATGTGGCCAAGTCGTACGATATACGCAATGTTTGGTCGACTGCCTCTCACCAGTG
This sequence comes from Prorocentrum cordatum, assembly GCA_963575745.1. Lineage (NCBI taxonomy): Eukaryota > Dinophyceae > Prorocentrales > Prorocentraceae > Prorocentrum > Prorocentrum cordatum. Next base: position 125,771 of record CAUYUJ010019402.1, on the reverse strand, counting down.
TCTCATAGCTGCTCACACTGCCCGATGCGATGACCAACATGTGTAACATCTTCTCGAGCAGCATCGAGATCAGTCCGTAGTTTAACTCCAGGCCTCTGATGCGAATCTTGCCCTTCGGCCAGGCAGAGGAGGGAGGGCCAGGGATTTGAACGATCCTGGGTGGCTTATCTACGGCCTTCATCCTGGTGCCCGACAGCTCCGCCACCCAGGCCTTGCAGTCTGCCACCATCGACAGCAACACGCTCTCCCAGGCCCTGGACTTGGGATTGGTATCCCTGAGGGTCCACGGATCCACCAAGGATCGGGTATAGCCAGGGCTCCGGTAAAGGGGAGCCGGTTAGCGATTTGGCCCCGAAGCCCAAAATATGGACTGGAATCACTGAACCAGGTCTGCCGTAGCTGGTGTTTTTCGAGTGACGGCAGTTCCGGTTAGTGGAATTGGGCGGGGGGGGCGTTCCCCAGTGCGCATCACTAAACCAGGTCAAACTAAACCCAGTCTTGCCAACGCCCGAAAAAAGGCCAGGCGTCGAATCTCCGAGAACGGTGTTCAGGATGTTCCTCATCTTGGGGTTACGCCCATGTGGCCAACAGCAGCTGTCGTGGAATCTTTGCCCGTGTTCAGTCTGGGGGTGTAGGATGGACCCGCTTGGGCGAGTACTGTTTCTCTGGAGGCCCTTGGAAGGCTAAACGACTCACCTTCCTCTCCATCGTTCTGGGGAGTCTCTGGCCAGGTTCGGAAATCTACGCTCTGCACCCACGGGGAATACATCGTTCCGATCGTTCTATCACACGTACGTTAAGAGCCATGATGAAAGAGATTACTCATCATATCGACGAACAGCACGCCGACCATCATGGCTCGACATTGCAGGCGTTCAAAGAGTGGCAGGTCGTCCGTATTTTGATAGCGCTTCTCGTGCGCACACTGATATGGTGACAGGGTATAGCCGACAATCCACCTCACCATTTGCATTTCGTCGCGATATGTTTGGACGATACCAGTTCGAGCAGCAGGCGGCCAAAAGCAACCGCCCTGTCAGCGCAGCCAAAGTAAACACGCAGGGCGTTCTTGCAGTTGGCAAGATTACTCATTCACCCGTGGGCAAAGCAGGTCGCGGATGATCTTACATGCTTGGTCTCACACTTTCTCGGCGAGAATTTCCAGGAGAGGTGGCCGCCGCCCTTTGTGATAAACCATTGGGGAAACGAGTGTGTGCGAGAAGATTCCAAATCGATTGATGTGCGCGCTCTTCGTTTTTTCTTGATGACCAGATGGGCCCCTCCACCACCAGTCAGCTCGCCCAGGCTCTCCTCTCCGCGGCGGTCCTCGCCGAGACAGACAGACGGCGACAACGAATTAGTATGCCCGCTCACATGCGACATTGAACACTGTGGCATGTGATTCGGCGCCATCAAGCAGCTCGTGGCACGTCGAACAACAATCAGGGGAGGCGGGACACGGGCTATCATCTTTACCCCATACCCCCCAGTTGGACAAGACATGCGTAGTGTGCCAAGCTGTGTTCCCAAGCGCTACGACATTTACGACGAGCATGACAGACAGGCGGGTGTAGAACCGAACGCGCACAGCATGTGCGCCCATGGACTATCACAACATGTACACCATGCCCACAACATGGGTATGAGATTGACCCAGCACGCCACCATGAATACCATGAACTTCATAAGCTACGGGCCCACGTTCTCAACCATATATTTCCGTCGCCACCAAGACAGCTTCTCATGCCAGTTGCCAGGGCCAAGACACGCCCGACGCACAGTGGCCCCGTTCTGCCACCGACACCGCGGACACAGTTTTTTCAGCGGTCGCGAACCATGGAGCACGCACGCGGCGCACGGGCGTGTCTGAGGCGTTCTGTCGACGTCGTTTTCAGCTCTAGAGTTGCATCAGGCAGGAAAGCACGAGCTGCGCGGCCTTCGCGCAGGTTGCCCACAACGGCAGCATCGGCAGGCCTTCGACTACGCGAGCGACCTTCGACAGCGGCGCCGACTCTTCTGTTTCCACCAGCAGATGACGAGCGAACAGCCCATGGAGAAGTCACCAGCAACGCCGTCGCAGGCTCGTCGGGCATCGCGGCGCCTCCTCCGTGCGTCTCCGACGGTATCGGGGGCATGTGGGAGCGCATCCAGGCCGCGGGCGGGGGCGGAGGCACCGCCAGTAGGCAAGCCCCGCCTCGCGCAATCCCCGCCGCCCCGAACGGCAAGGGGCCCGTCCGAGCCGTTCCCAGTCGGGGCGCAGGCCGCGGCGGCGGGCGCGGGCGGGGGCGCTCGAGGAGCCCCCGAGAGGAGGAGGCGCGGCGGGCGCATGGCTCGGCGAGGCGAGCATGGCGAGAGAGTCTGGAACTGCAGAGGCAAGAGCCTCGTCGCCCCGCTGGGCCCAAAGCTACAGCTGGTGCCCCAGAGCTCGCACAAGATGCCCCCGACACAGCAGCATTGGCATCGATACCGACACCGCGCGTACTAAACACCCCCTTTTCATCGACGCGAATCGAACGAGCTGGAGAGAGACAGGCAAACGCTGGACCTGGTGCGGCGGGGGACCGCCGAGGACAAGAACCGCTTGAAGGAGATCGGTTCGCCCGCGCCGCCCTTGGGCCCCACGGCCCTGGACGGCCTCCACAGGCGCGGCTTCGGAGGCCAGCTGGGGCAAGAAATCGCAGGGCACCAGGAGATGGCCCAACCCGCGGGCAAATAGTTTTTGCATTTAAACACCCCCAGGACGACCTCCAGCTCGCCATCAGTGTCATGCGCCTCGAAAGTGCCCCAGCAGAATATGGAACTCATCATCGGGGCCCTCGATTGGGTCAGCCGTTCGCTGATCCAGCGCTCGATGGCGCCCGAGGGCAAGCCGACCCACCACCGCAGCGCGACGCCAGCAGGATGGCTCGCGGAGAAAGTGGAACCTTTGTTGGAGACGCTCGGGCAGTGATATTCGTGAGTGGCGCGCCTCGCCCAGCCAGCAGCATCGGCGTCAACATTACCTACGCATCCTTATCATCTGCCGTCGCTGCAGCCAGTGTTGTTGCTGTATACGTGCCAGCGTACGCTGGACAGAACCCTCACCAACTGGAGGAGGTCCCGACCACGCATAGGTTGTATCAGGATGCTGTCGCCGAGGATGAGGCCACCGCTTGTCTTCACGAGTAGGCCCCTTCCGTACGCCCAAAGGCTGAGCAGCGCAGCCCTCTTGTGCCGGCACCATTCCGACGTGGCAGCGTGTGGGGCATTAAAAGACCGTCTGGCCTTCTGCGACGAACCGTACTTGTACTCTGCAACTTTGCAGCCTGGTTTCGTCATGGCGCCGAGGAAAACAATCAGCATCGTCACTATCATCGCCGCCCCCTTCTGGATCCGTTTCGGGGAACGCCCGTCGTTAAAATTGGAAAAGGCGCAGACAACATTTGCATGCCCGTGCGCAGTGATGGCGCACCCACGTCGAGAAGCGAATCCCATCTTCGCTAACCTTGTCAGCGCCTCGCGGCGAGGGAGCGGGGACGAAGACGAGGGCAAGCAGGATGAATAACGGCAGCGTAATGAGGAGGATGGGCATGAGGACGGGAAACGGTGGGCGAGCCGCACATTGTCTTGTTCATGTCCCGTTCCCCCTTTCCAAGTCCTGTTTACTCGTTGCCACCCCCCCTTCCCACCCAGCCTCTCTTCCTCCGTCCGCTCCCCCCCTTCCCCCTCCCTCAAATCCAGTCCAGCCCAACTTATATCCGTTTGATTCGACCCCCCTTGGGTTGCCGCCCTCGCCCGGACAATAACATTCGTTCCCCCAAATCCAGTGACCCTTCCTCATGGCACCCCCACCCATCCAAACCATAACCATGTTCAGGAACCATCGTCATATACATGGCCAACATCACCATCATCAACCGCAGGTTCGTTCATAATCATCGTCACCAACACCATGATGATGAGCAACGTCATCACCCGCCGCAGAGCCAGGGTCATCCGCATCCCTCCGCATTACTTTTCCCCCTGTCCTCTCCGACCTCCCCTCCCTCCTCCGTTTCCCTCATCCTCGCCTATCCATCCCCTGGAGGTGCCCCGGTTTCGCCCCGTCCGCCGCCGCCGCCGCGCCCGCCCGCCCGCCTCAAGCACCCGCCTGGCGCCGGCGCCGTCTGAGAGCACAGACGGGGGGGGGTGGCGCGGGGGGGCCGCGACCCACCGTGCGGCCATGGCCGTGCCAAGGCGGCGGTTCCCTTCAGCACCCGGGGGGGGGAAGGAGGGGGGGAAGTCCTGGGTAAAGGGGGTTTTGGAAGAGCTGCGCGTCATCATCGTCGTCGTCGGCGGCGGCGGCGGCGGCGTCGGTTGCGGAGGCGGCGGCGGCGGCGGCGGCGGCGGCGTAGTCATCGTAGTCGATGGTGGCGGCGTTGGCGGCGGCGTTAGCGCGGCGTCGGCGTCGGTGGCGTCGGCTGCGGAGGCGGCGGCGGCGGCGTAGTCATCGTAGTCGATGGTGGCGGCGTTGGCGGCGGCGTTGGCGCGGCGTCGGCGTCGGCGGCGTCGTCGTCGTTGGCGGCGTTGGCGGCGGCGGCGGCGGTGGCAGCGGCGGCGTCGGCGCCGTCGTCGTTGGCGGCGTCGTCGTTCCGTCATCGTCGTCGTGGTCGTCGTCGTCGTCGTCGTCTCGTCGTCGTCATCCTTCTCCTCGTTCTCCGCTTCCGCCTGCGAGTCCGCGTCCGCGTCGTCGTCGGCGTCGGCGGCGTCATCGTCCTCTGTAAAGAACCCATCGGATGGGTGGGGAGGGGAAGACCTCGCAGGGCCCCGTCGACTTGTGAGCAGCAATTGTTTCGTCTTCGATCCTTCGAGCCGCCTGCTACGCCGCCCAGGAAACAACAGCTTCGGTGCCCCTGTTGTCCCACTCCCTTCCCCGAGTGGCACCGGCGCCAGCTCAACGCCAGGCTGGCGGAGCAGGAGGAGGAGGAGGAAGGAGAGGGAAAGAGAAAAAGAGGGAACAGGAGGCGGGAGGAATAGGAGGGAGGAGGAGGAGGAGGACGAGGAAGAGGAGGAGGAGGAGGAGGAGGAGGAGGAGAGCCGTTGTCCGACTCGGGGGTGCGGACCCTCGCCAGGCTCTCCACACAGGGGCGGGGGGTCCCGCAGCGGGCGACAGGCTAAGCGCGGCGCCCGGCGGTGGCGGCCAAGGAGCCTGCGATGCACCACGTCGCCGCCACGGTCTCCCCCGCCGGCAGAACCATCGAGTCCGCCGACATCGATGCGTGCAATGCCGCTGGGGGCGCCCGCTTGCGCAGAGCGCTGGGCGGCCAGGAGCCCAGCGGAGGGCTGGGTGTGCCGATCTGGGCGCCTCGGCGGCCCGAAGTTTGGCGCGGAGGCGGCGACTGCCAGAAGTCGCGGAGGCGGCCGTGCGCCGCCTACGTAGTGCAGCAGCAGCAGCAGTGCCGCAAGAGCTTCCACCTGGAATGGGCGCCGCATGCTCCTCCAAAGAGTCCCTCCGCGAGCTGGCCCTTGCAGGGGCGCACGAGCGCAGATATGCGCACGAGCGCAGGGTTGCGCACCACCCTCTCTTACGCGGAGGCCGACTCCGTCGGGCGGTGCAACTGCGGCGGCGCCTGCGTTCGCCCCGAACCCCGTCTCCGACCCCAGGCAGACGGAGGGCAATGCCAGTGGCCGGCAGGAGGGCGCGCACGAGAGCGCCACCCACGAGGAGCCACAATCTCGAACTGCTGGCCGGCGCAGGCACTGGCGGCCGAGGCCGAGAGCAGCAAAACGACGCGAAGATCGGGACAAAATCGGATCGGGATAACTCGAAATCTCTGAGAATCGGCGGGTTTGAAGGATGTATTGGGCGCCGCGGCCGCTCCAGAGCGTTCCGGAACGCTCTGAGAGCGCTCCAGAACGCTCTGGAGCGATTTATCCCGATCCTAGCCCTGTTTTAGCACCCGTCTCCTCCTCCATCGCGCGCGGCTCTTCCAGCCGAGCCCGGGGGGCTGGCACCCCGCGGCGGCAGGCCGCCAGGCGCAGGCCTGGGCCTGCCCGGGCGCTGCGCGCCGGGCGAGCGCCGGACAGGCCTCCCAGGCGCCCTGCTGCTCCGGGCTCGCGGCGATCAGGAAGGTACCGACGAGGACGGCTATCGTAAAACGACGCGAAGATCGGGACAAAATCGGATCGGGATAACTCGAAATCTCTGAGAATCGGCGGGTTTGGAGGATGTATTGGGCGCCGCGGCCGCTCCAGAGCGTTCCGGAACGCTCTGAGAGCGCTCCGGAACGCTTTGGAGCGATTAGCCCTGTTTTACTATCGGGAGGACGCCGCGGAGGACCCCGAAGAGGGCAATGCGGGGGGCTGGACCACCAGAACGACACCGAGGAGGGCGAGGAGGACTGCGCCGAGTCCTCAAGAGGGCAGCGCGGCGGAGGCGGACGGGCAGGCTGCCGCCGAGCAGAGCGGTGCCCCTGGCCGCCCCATGGGCGAGGTGCGCAGCCACGGGGCGCGGCAGCCTGGGCCCCGCGGCGAGGGTCATCGGCAGCCCGAAAGTTCCTCCTCCTCCTCCTCCTCCTCCTCCTCCTCCTCCTCCCCGCTTGTTACGGCAGGTTGCGAGTTCTCAGCCAGACCAGAGGTGACAGGATGGGGTTGCAGCTTGCGCCCGCAGTGAATTGCCGCGACGGCCCCGTGCTCCAGATTCACACGCTCACGGGCGGCCTCTGCCAGGAGTGGAACGACAAGCACACGAGAGCGTTTGTCCACCTTGGGGACCGAATCGTCTCTGCAAACGGTGACTGCCACAACGTTGATCATCTCAAGGCAGAGTGTCTGAAATTGCTCAAGCTAGAAGTCCCCTTCTCGGCGAAAGGCCACCTCCTGGTACGCATCCAGGGTCCATTCGACAGTGCGCAACCCTGCGCAATTATATGCACACCATCTTAATAAATACTTGCTCACCAAAAAGCTCTGATAACGACGAGGCACACTTCTAAACCGATTCTGGCGCATCGCCAGGAGACCAGAATCGTGCATACACCGACGCTGCGCTCCAAGAGCTGGGCGCCATCGCCTGCTTCCCCAGGGCCCATTACGGAGTTCGCGGTCAGAGGGCAAAGGTGTCAAGCCAGAAATAGTCGCACAAAAAGCACCGAGACGGGAAGGTTCCAAACAGAGTTCGTTGTGCTACGTGCGTTGTGCTAGCACAGTTTTGGGGGGATGAAGTTGCTGAGGTGAACCGCCCCGCTCGGAGCCTCTCGAACCGCCAGTTACAGGCTACCTGGCGCACAGCCCAACTGTCCCGCCCAGCGCGCACCTGACGCCCTGACGCCCTGACGCACGTGCGTCGGAGTTCTATGAGTTGGGGATGGGGTGCTTAAGAAAATCTGGTTCGTCTCAGCGATCGTCCCGTTGCCCCGCCCAAGCATAGAGGCAAAGACGATTCTCGAAAGACACTTTCGAAAGGCAACTCTGGTGCTCTGAGTGTCGCTCGGGGGTGGACAGACCTCCTACCCTGACACGTCGATTAGCGAATCGGCCGTTTTCGGTTCGCGAGAGGGCTTGGCGGCCGTCATTTTTGTGGGTCCAGGCCCGTCGGTTTCGGTCCCAGGCCGTTTTCACTGAGGGGAGGTTTGCTAAAGGGAGGTCGGGCCAACCCAGCCTGGTAGGGCAGCGCCACGGCGTGCCCGCCACTGGGCGCCACCACAGAGCGCCTGGAAGGCGCTACGGCGCCTTCCATAAGACGCCCGTGGCCACTGAGCCGTGCGTCCGGACGCGTGGGCAGAAGGGTGTGCGATTAGAAAATCCTCAGGAAAATATGATTGAAATGACATTGCAGAGCGACTGCGTGCCCGCACAGACCCGACTGGGAAGCAGAAGCGGAATGCCTCACGACCGTGTCGCGGAACAACCAAGCGCATCACGATTGTGAGGCAGAAAACAAGGCGCATCACGACTTCGGAATTCAGAGTGGAGGGAGACGGAGAGAGACAAGACGCCCGTGGCCTATTTTCTCTTCACTTCCCTCTTCCCATACCAGAACGCCTCGCCTTCTCCCTCTCCTATACCTCTACGCGTGCCCGCGGCACGCCCCCTCCCCCCCCCCTCGTGGGGGGCCGGGCGGCTGGATGGGGGAGTGGGTGTTGTGGAGCGGAGCTCGAGGTGGAGTAGGAGGAGAAGCGCGACTTCTCAGCCATCCGCCCTGCCAAAACGCGAGCACCACCGCGGGCAGACGCATCGAGGCCCTAGTTTGATCACCCCCCCCCAGGGACACTGGCCCCTGGGGGAGGGGGCTCCGTCACCAATGACCCTGGAGCCGCCAGCCTAGCGTCTAAGAAGAGAGGGAGAACGAGGGATGAGGGAGCAGGGGGAGGAGGAGTGGAGGAGGAGACGGAGGAGGAGTGGAGGAGGAGAAGGAGAGGAGGAGGAAGAGGAGGAGGAGGAGGAAGACGAGGAGCAGGAGGAGGGAGGAGGAGCACGAGCGGGGGAGGAGAGCGCGGTTTCCTCCTGCAGCCCGCCCTGATCCCCTCGCCGCCGACGCCCCGCGCGAGCTCCGTGGCCGGCGCCGTGGCCGGCGGCGGCCTGGCGGAGCAGCTGGCGCCACGCCCCCGCACACCTGGCGGCCGCCGCGTCGGCTCGTGGCCGGACGGCGGGGGAGCAGCAGGGGCGGGGGAGGGGGGGAAGATAAAACGACGCGAAGATCGGGACAAAATCGGATCGGGACAACTCGAAATCTCTCAGAATCGGCGGGTTTGGAGGATGTATTGGGCGCCGCGGCCGCTCCAGAGCGTTCTGGCACGCTCTGAGAGCGCTCCAGAACGCTCTGGAGCGATTTATCCCGATCCTAGCCCTGTTTTAGGGGAGGGGGGGAAGATGAGGAGGGGAAAGGGAGGGAGGGAGGGAGGGAGAGAGGGAGAGAGGAGGAAGAGGAGGAAGATGAAGAGGACCAGTGTAAGCCCAAGACTCGTCATCGATGTTGGGATACGCCCTCGGGAGCCCTCGCTCCAAGCCCCCTCTTCACAGGTCACTGCAAGGATCCATTTCCACTGAGGGAAGAGTCCCGTTGAGAGACAACCGTTTGCAGATCCTGAAGCGCTCCAGAACACCATTCTCGGGTTTCCAACGAACGCCACGAGTCAATTTGACTGTTGCATATTGACGATTTTGAATCGTGCCAGAACGCAACTTCTGAGATGAAAAACACAGCGAATCAACGTTACTGTTGCGCCCTGACAATCCTGGATCGCTCCAAAACACCATATCTGGTACGTTGCTGACTACAGGAATTCGCGAAACCCATGTAAATGTTTAAGATGAGGGTGCGCGGCGCTACGGGAGGAACCACAGTTTGGAAAGGACCCACCCTCAATCCGTGAAGCTCTTTAATTCGTTTGCGCGGTGCTACGGAGCCACATTTTGAAAAGGAGCCGCCATCAATCCGTGGAACTCTTCAATTCGTTTAAAACGACTGTGTGCGGCGCTAAAGCCAGAGCCACATTTTGAAACCGTCCACCCTCCATATTTGAAGCTGCTGCTAACTTCTAAGCGCTTTAGGATCATAAATGACACCCGGCCCACCCTTCTGACTGGCCTCAGGTTGCGACAGGCAGGCGTTATTTGTAAGGACAAAGAATGGAGGAGGAGGAGGAGGAGGAGGAGGAAGAGGAGGAGGAGGAGGAGGAGGCGCAGCAGCAGCAGGAGG
>CAUYUJ010019402.1:56113-111113 GCA_963575745.1 Prorocentrum cordatum | reverse complement strand
CACCATCCGTCAAGGCAGGCAGCGCGGCAATCTGAATTGAAACATGCAGACCATGACGAATTAGACACGACAGGCGTCTCGACGTCACGTTGGCCCGACAAGCACCAAGCGCAACGACTATGTTTTGCGAAACTATAGACAGTTTGACAAGACAACTAAGAGATTCCACGACTAATCAGAGATTGCTGGCATCACGACGTCGCGCCGTTCAGGTACACTTAATCAATTGTACCAGTGAACGCTCAGAAACGACAGGCGCTACGGCAAACAAATTAACAAGTTGATAAACAGTGGCATAATAATACATTGTTACGAATTGATTGCCTGAAATGGCATGACAGGAGTCACGACGTCACAGAAGCCCATTGTATCAACCTATGTGCATGTACACAAACTACGCGACAATTACCGATTTGGTATGACAGACGCCATGGCAAACAAACGTAGAAACACATACCGCATGTGAGCACAGAGTGGTAGAGACATTCCACCACTAACATGCACGACAGGCGTCATGCCGTCACGCCAGCGTGAGAAGAAACAAACGCTGCAACGACTTGAATAAGACGATTGGCGCCATGGCAGACATGTCTTGAGAAGCGGCCGCCTGCATGACAAGACAACGTGATGCGAGAATACCACGATGAATTCACCAGCACCCCGCCAGGCCCACACAACTCCCCGTCTGCTTGCCCACCCCATACGGCGAGGAGGGCGGAGAAGGCACGAAGACGGAGAGAGAACGGAGAAGGAGTGGGAGCATGAGGAGGCCGACGACGACGAGGCCGAGGCCGATGACGAGCAGGCGGATTGTGCTCAAAGTTGTTTCCCCTCGCAGGCTCTGCGGGGATACCCCCGATCTGTGTTCGCCGCTTGTGCTGCGGAAGCTTGGTCCCCAACTTCGAATTGCCTTGTGCTTCAGCACACAAGGAACAAATGAGCAGAGACAGCGTTGACGTGCATGTGGGGTAGCACCTCGCTCCGCTTCAGAGGTGACAGAAACGCCATACGGTCGGTCAAACTTTCTCGATACACCATGGTAGGTGTGCAAGCATCGGCGGGCGCCCAAACATGGTAAGTCCATCGCAACGTCTTGCTGGCGCGAGTGTTTTTTGTATCCAGCTTTCGACGGCAAGTCCCGCCGCCGTGCCTGGGCTGCGGTTCTGTAGCCTACTGGATGTTCGTTGGGATCTCGTGGGAAGCCTCCCGGGGGCCTCTCTGAAACAATTTGAGGCCTCTTGGGGACAGTTTCGGGCCCTCATGGGGCTTCTCGGGGCCCCCTGGGGTCTCTTGGGGCGGGAGGCCCGAATTTTAGGTTCATGTTCCCTCTCCTGGGCCCCTTCGGGGCCGTCTTGGAGTCCTCTTAGGGGCGCCTATTGGGCCGTCTTGGGGCGATCTGAGGCCTTCTTGGGGCCCTCTTGGAGGTCTTTTAGGAAGCCTTGGGGTGGTCGTAGGGGGGCCTCTTGGGTCGTCTTGGAGCGTCGGAAAGCCGAAAAGGCGAGAACGCCAACATATTTGAAACACCTAGGGGAAATCAATGATGTTTCCTTCTTGGGGCTCTCTTGGGAGGCCTCTTCGAGGCCTCTTGGGGCTTCTTGGAGGTCTCTTGGGCCATCTTGAGGCCACCTTGGGCGTCTTCGAGCGATCGTTCGGCGACTCGGGGCCCTCTCGGACCGTCTTGAGAGCCTCGTGGGCCGTGATGGAAGCCTGGGAAAGCCCAAAGGCGGCGCCACCAGAGACCCCCCGGCAACAGAGGTGGTGTAGTCGTGTAGTCGTGACCATTGGGGTCTGGAGGTTCCTTAGAAGACTACAGAAACCCTGCCAGGCAGCCCTTGGCATTCTTCCACGCCTCAACGTGCTGCGGGCACGGTGGCCGATTGCAAGAGATTGTCACGGTGTCGATGTTCGCGGGTTTGAGGAACGCAGTGTCCATGATGCAGCAGTCAGGGCCAGAGCGTTGGACAGAGAAGGGGGGATCAGATGTCATGGTTCACGCATTGAGTCACCGCTCGCACGTGTCGGCCCCAGGTGCATTGACACTTTGCAGGTTGAGGCAGCCGAGACCCGCGCTCCTGCTACTTCAGTCCAAGCAGCAGTTTCTCCCTCGCTCCTGCTGCTAGTCTGAGCTCGAGGGAAGCCTTGCCGTGGTCAATGTTGTTCTCCTTGTTGGCAGCATGGTGTTTTCTCCATTCATCCATTCGTCTTGCATGCGCCCCCCTGTTCTCCGTTGCCCGAAAGGGATCTCCTCGTCCAAAGAGCATTCATGTTTCCCTGCCGCCAACCAAGCGAGCGTACAAAGGCCTTGCACGGGCAGGTTCGCAATTTCCGTGATTCATGGTCAGCAGAACATTGCCCAGTTTGTTGGAGGAGTTTGGGGGTGGTGGTTGGCGCCCATGATTAGACGGCGATGGTTCACGCAGGTGTGGCAGAATGTTGAAGCTACCCTCAAGGGCGGTGCAGCTCCTGGGCCACGCGTTCCCATGCCTGTCAAGCGGGCCGAGCCCTGAGCTCGCGTAGGCAAGTTTTCTACACTCACGGGCAACGTTTGGCGGGGATAGGCTCAGAAGGAGAGACATCAACCCCCATTCGCCCATTCATCGCGGATAGGGGCATGAAAGCCCACCCAGCCTAGGAACATGTAGATCTGTCATCGGGGGCCCATCGTTGATCTATCGGCGACGTATCGCCAAGTCAAGCTCGATGTTTCCCCCCTGACTTAGTCCTCCTCGACCTGTGCCCATCACACACGCTGAGGGCGGCGTGAGCGCATCTTCGAGGCATCGCCTCAACACTGCGTTGTTTTGGCGGCCGCCAACGTGGGCGCGAAGACGGCCGCAGTCTGCAGTTCGAAGTCTAGAGGGGGGAGTGGGATTGAGCCAGAACCCTTAGTAATGGGAGCCGATTTGTGATTGAGCCCCGAAACCAAACAAAAGCAATTAGATTGAATCACTAAGCCAGGTCTGCCGTAGCTGGTGTTTCTTCGGGTGACTGCAGTTCCAGACAGTGGAATGATTCTGCTGCGGGGGTCGTCCCCCAGTGTACACATCATGAAACGGCCTGTTTGATCCAGTCCTGCCAAAGCCCGAGAGAGGGGCCCTTCTGCCAGGGGCCGATCGCGGTGATCGCGAGAGCGCGAAGGCAGCCACGCTCCTCGCGGCGCGGCGCACGAGGACGGGACGTCAATAGTTTGTAAACGAACCGGAACAGCAGATGCTCTGGGATGGTCGGCGCGTTCATTTGTTGTTGGGCCTTGAGTTTGCTGGGGGTCTGAGGTGGACACCAGCACTGGTTCCGGCCAACTTGGGGGGGGGGGAAGAGGTCTTGGATTGGAGCAGGGGTTTGCCTTTTTCGGTCTCCGGGACCTGTTCTCGGGCCCCAGGACCGTCGCAGTCGGACGTGGGGTGCAAGTTTGACCCAGGAGGGGTCCTGAGCGGATCTGCACTGAGCCCCCTGTTGTCTTGACCGATCTTCTCGGGACCAATCCAGTTCAGGCCCCTTGGCCGCCTCCAAGCTGGGCCCGACTTCTTGCCGAGCGTCCGCGACGGCGGCGCGTTCCCAACCTCCGCCCGTGGAAGATCGGCGATTGGGCCGAGCGCGCTCGTGCCTGCTGCCGCCCCCCAACAGGAGGGATCCGCTCCGACGCTGGACAGGCGCCAAGCGCCCCGCTGCTTTGGCTCCTCTCCTGAATGTGCACGGCGACCTTCGGAGGCCTCTGGAGAACTCCGAAGACCTTGGCAGACGGCTGAAAGCACACAGACCCAAAGACCACACACACGCACACACACACGCACACACACGCACACACACACACTTTTGGCGGTCGCGGCCTGGCGCGCAGCCTCGACGCGGAGAGAGCCCCCAAGCGGAAAGCGTGCGCGCGGCCAGCGCCTCAGAGAAGGGCAGGGGTCCCACCAGATCGACCATGCCATGCGCGTATCCGGGCATGGGCAGCGAGGGCGCAGGGGCGGGCCGCGAATTTGAGGAGCAAGAGGGCGCGCAGTACAGCAACGGCCAAGCTGAGTGACAAGCAGGGGAGGCAAGCGACAGATGGCAGGACGCCCGGGGTCGCCGCAGGCCAGGCGCCCGGGCAGAAAGCCAGGACGAGGCAGACCGCGAAACGGCGCAGTGGAAGAGGAACCCCGGCGACATGCCCAAAGCAGCACGTTGAGGCAGCCGCCGATGGGCCAACAGGGAAGCGATGAGTCACCGCAGGCGGCGGGAGGAAAACAGAAAGGGCAACGACTCTTGGGCAGCAGGGCGCGCCACTGAGAGGCGTTGCCAGGGTGAAAGGCGGCGACACCGCGTCCGGAACAGTGGGAAAGAGAGGCCCACGGTCGGACGCGAGCGGTAACACCGCACACCCGAGAGGGCTTGCTTCCATTAGGGAGGCGGAGCAGGCTGTGGATGCTCCACCGCGGCCAACACACGCACACATACACGCACACACGCACACACACACACACACACGCACCAACACAGACAAACACACACACACCAACACACACACACTCGCACACATATCACACACTTTTGGGGTCGTAGCGGCGCGGCGACTCGCCAGCGCGTCGTCGGGCGCCCGTACGGCCGGAGCCGTGCGCGCGCGCAGTGTCGTTGGGAAGGAAAGGGAAGACGGCCAGCCCCTCACGGGGCAGTGGGTGGCCGGGCGGCAGCGGGGCAGGCAGCGGGCAGCGGCCGCAGGGCGGCGGGGCAGTGAGCGCGGCAGGGGCCAGGGGCGGCGGAGGCGTGCGGGGCAGCGAGCAAGGAGTCCGCCGCGCCGGAACGGCGAGCGAAAAAGAGCGACACACACACACACGCATGCACGCGCATAGACATGATTCCTCGACGCGCAGCTGACTCCAAGCCGCGGGAGCATGGCATCGGGTCGCGAATGCCTCGAAGTGCTTTCTGGTGTGAAGAGATGCGGCATCGGAGGCTTGAAGCGCGCGTCGGGCGTACTAGGCCATCCTGAGCCCGAAAAACCGGGGCATGAAAAGCGACGGTGAAGCCATCGTGCCCAGCCAGAGGATCGGGTCGGGCGAAAGGGGGGGTTGGGGAAAGGGAGGTCACGAAATCTGCTGCATGTAGCTGGTTTCGGCCCCGCCGCCGGGCCCATTCCTCGATACATGGGCGCCTCCCGGCGCCGGGAGGCGCCGGTAAAATCAGCTACGTGAGCTGATTCTCAAACCCCCCCTTTGCTATCCCCCCTTTTTGCCCGGCCCGAGAGGAGGAGGGAGGAGGGAGGAGGAAGAGGAGGGCCACTGCAAGAACGGCGCCGAGAAGCGGCCGCGCCGCCGACGGCAGGCCCCGCCGAGGGCGCGAGGTGAAACAGCGGAAGCCAATATCGGGTCGGGCGAAAGGGCGGGATTGGGAAAGGGGGGGTTACGAAATTTGCTGCATGCAGCTGGTTTCGGCCTCACCGAGGGGCCCAATCCTCGATACATAGCCGCCTCTGGCGCCGGGAGGCGCCGGGAAAATCCGCTACGTGAGCTGATTCTCAAACCCCCCCTTTGCTATCCTCCCCTTTCGCCCGACCCGACAATAGTACGGGAGCGGCAGAAGAAGGCGAGAAAGTTGAGCGAGAGGCGGCAAACAAGATCAGGTAGTTGGGACGTCGGGCGATACCGGCCGCGTCCAATCCTGATTTGTAGGTCCATCGGCAGGCCAAGCCAGGTGAGCGTGAAGCGCGAACAGACGCCCACCGAGAAGGCACGGCCGAGGGAAGAGGGGACAAGAAGGAAGAGCTGGACGAGGAAGGACAGGTGGCTGGGAAGACCGGCGACAGCAGCCGTGCCCGTTGGGAAAGGCAGTCTGTCTTGCCCCCACGGCGCACAGGGAAGCAGTGGCCAAGCCAGAATCAGGTGGGGGAAAAACACACAGACACAATTCATCGTCGATCCCCAGGGAAATATTGGAAAATGTGGGAAGTTGGGGGAGACAAAAACTTAGAAAATATTAGAAAATATAAGGGAATCTGGCTATTTTTGTGTATGTATTTGTGCGTCCCAGAGCCCCTTCACAGAAGCTGGCCAGCCCGCCATCCGAGAGCAGCGCCACAGGCTGCAGGAGGCGCGAACGAGGCCGCGGAAGGGCCAGGCGCGCGGCCACCGGGCGGCGGGGGCCCGCCGAGGAGCGACCGGGCGGCGGGGGCGACGGCCTTGCGGCAAGAGGGGGGCGCATCAGGAGGGGGAAAGAACACACAAACACAATGAATCGTCGATTCCCCAGAAAATATGGAAAATATGGGAAGGGGGGGGGGGAAGACAGAAGCCCGGAGAATATGGGAAAATATGGGGAAACGGGTTACTTGTGTCTATTCATTTGCGAGTCCCAGTTCCCCTTCAGCGCAGGTCTTACTCTCCTCCTCATGGTGGCGGGGTGAGCCGCTCGGCCTCCGTGGGCGGCCTCCGCGCCAGATCGCTGGCGCCGTCCCGTCTGCTCGGGTCGCGCGAGTAGCCCGCAGGTCGCGCCCCGTCGGCGCGGCCGGCCACTCTTTTTCCCCATTCACTCTTGCCCAAAAATTGTTCCGTAGTTTGCACTCTGGGTGCACTGAAGATGCCTCCCCCGTGTCACGCAGGCACGTGGCAGTTCACGACCCGTCATGGGGCTCTAGGCTTGAATTGTATACCTTCGTTTTGTCAACTCTCTCACGCCTTTCTGGCTCGGCTCAGTTTGTGTGTTTATGTTTGATCCATGTGCAACCCGTCCCCACAAACGGCACTTTGCCTGACGCAGGGGTGCTCTGCACAACGAGGTCGATGCAGGTGTCAGGGCGTGCGCACGTGGAACGATCGAGGCAGTATTTCTAGTCTGAGCTCTCCATGTTTCTCTTCAGTCTGGCCTAGTCTCGCCCGCTCGTTCGCCGAGTTTTTGTTGCTCCGCCGTTGTGGAGCACGACGCGTAGCTGTCCCCGCCGCGTGGCCGATGCAGGCGGGCGCAAGCCTAAGTGGGGTCGTATTGCACACTGGGGACCCGCCACCTAGCTGCGGCTCGTGCTCACGGGGAGGAAAAACAAAACAAAAAAACCTTCAGCGCAGGAGCCCGCGAGGGAGACGGCCGAGGGGGCCAACACGCAGAGGGAGGAGGGGGTGGAGAGGGGAGGGCGAGGGAGAAGGAGCGAGTCGCAACGCCTCCGATGGGGGTGCGGGCGTGGGATGGCAGGATGTGGCAGGATGCCGATGCACGGAGAGAATCAGCAGCCGAAGGCGCCCCTCCCGCGAACACTGAGGGCAGCCCCGCCCACGGGGAGGCGGACCGGCCGGTCGGCCGTGCGAGCGGCTTCGCCACGTGGGCAGGAGCAGGGCCGCGCAGGCGTGGAGCGGCGGCCGGGCCCAGCGGCCAGACCCGCTGACTGGACTCGGCGCCGCGCCTGGCAGGGGCACTGGTGGTCCGGAATCGCCGAAACGACGCGAAGATCGGGACAAAATCGGATCGGGATTAGTCGAAATCTCTGAGAATCGGCAGGTCTGGAGGATGTGTTGGGCGCCGCGGCCGCTCCAGGGCGTGCCGGAACGCTCTGAGAGCGCTCCGGAACGCTCTGCGGGCCTGGGGCGGCAGCGAATTCGCCGTGGCGGGCGCCTGGGGTGCCCCGGGAGCACCCTTAAAACTGGGCTAGGATCGGGATAAATCGCTCCAGAGCGTTCCGGAGCGCTCTCAGAGCGTTCCGGCACGCTCTGGAGTGGCCGCGGCGCCCAATACATCCTCCGAACCCGCCGATTCTCAGAGATTTCGAGTTATCCCGATCCGATTTTGTCCCGATCTTCGCGTCGTTTTACCCGGGGCGCCCAGGAGCGCCCTGGGCCTGGAGCGGCAGCGAATTCGCTGTGGCGGGCGCCTGGGGTGCCTGGGGAAGACCCGGGGAGCACCCCTGGGGAGAGGGGCCCGGCAGCAGGGCAGGATGCCCTCGAGGCGGGAGCGACCCGGCAGGGGCGGCGGTCGGCTGGGCAGGGGCGACAATCTGGCAGGCAGCCCGAGTGCGGCATCGAACCCAGGGAGCTCCTCCTCCGCCTCCTCCTCCTCCTCCTCCTCCTCATCCTCCTCCTCCTCCGAGTGCGGTATCCCACCAAGGGAGCCAGCCTCCAAGCCGTTGAAGAAGCCAAGGCTCGGGTCTTCCACCGTGCCCGGCGTCAGGGGGTCCTCGCCGGGCCCCGGGGCCGTGGAAGCCGGCCCCTGGCAGCCCCGAGTGGGTCGGGCCGGGCGAAAGGGGGGGATTGGGAAAGGGGGGGGTACGAAATTTGCTGCATGCAGCTGGTTTCGGCCTCACCGGGGAGCCCATTCCTCGATACATAGCCGCCTCCGGCGCCGGGAGGCGCCGGGAAAATCGGCTACGTGAGCTGATTCTCACCCCCCCCTTTGCTATCCCCCCCTTTCGCCCGACCCGAGTGGGGCACACCACCGGGGGAGAGTCGGGAGGGACCACGTGGCACAAGCACAAGCATGCGCTGACTTGGGTCGAAGTAGATATGGGAAGCTTTAGACACGGGAAGCTCTGCGAGCCCGTGGGCCCCCTGGAAGGGAGGAGGGAGAAGAGCGCAGGAACGGGGCGCCAGGAGCGGAGCCACAGAGCGGCGGCCCACAGAGGGTCTCAGGCGGCAGCCGGGGCACTCGTGCCAGCTGGGCGGAGGCGGCCGGTCCTGCGCCAGAGTGCTGCGATGCTCGGGTCGGGCGAAAGGGGGGGAGTGGGAAAGGGAGGGTTACGAAAGTTGCTGCATGCAGCTGGTTTCGGCCTCACCGAGGAGCCCATTCCTCGATACATAGCCGCCTCCGGCGCCGGGAGGCGCCGGGAAAATCGGCTACGTGAGCTGATTCTCAAACCCCCCCTTTGCTATCCCCCCCTTTCGCCCGACCCGAGATGCGCCTACATCGGGGAAGAGGGAGCAAAGCCGGGCAGCAAAGCTTGCCCGGGGAGCAGCGTGGAGCTTCTAGCGTCGGCAACCGTTTTTCCAGACAGGGAAGGGTGCAAGCCGGCTTTGGGGATCCCAGGTCCCCAGCTGGACGTAGCAAAAAAACTGGCCACGTGTCATCGTGTGTTTTGATCCTTGGGCTCCCAGTGCGTAGAGGCCCGGGCGCAGCGTGGAGCTTCTAGTGTCGTCGTCCAAATTACATGACGAGGCAGGCGCGGTCTCCAGAGTCCCGCTTCCCCCATGGTATGGGCGGCCAGAGGCCGCCCCCGCGTCGCTGGCGGCGGGGCCCGAGGCCCGTGTGGAACCACGCGCGGGGCTCAGACCTCCACCTTTTCGGCTCTTCTCGGGGGTGGACAGACCTCCGACCCTGACACGTCGATTCGTGAATTGGCCGTTTACGGTTCGCGAGAGGGCGTCGCGGCCGTCATTTTGGCGGGTCCAGGTCCGGTTTCGGTCCCAGATCGTTTTCACTAAAGCGTGGTTCACTAAAGGGGGGTTTGTCCATTGTCGATGTTCGCTCCGAGCAAGAGGGTGGGAGTGGCAAAGCGCCAGTGGGCATGGCAAGAGTCTGCCAGGCCCAGCCAGTGGCACGAGGGGAGAGGCGTTCGGGCGCTGCGCCATGGGGGCGGTGGGGGGGGGCGAGACCTAGATGTGGTTTGTCATGAACTGCCGTCAAGGCTCACACCAGGGTGGACGGCACCCCCACCCTGGGAAGGGAACAGGAACTGGGGGCGCGCGAGGTCGGAAACGCTACAACTGAAGTCCCCAGTTCTGAAGCTCAGCCTGGCCTCGGCGGGCGCCACTTCGGGGAGCCGCCTTCGCCGGTTGGTCGCACACCCCGACGGCCAAGAAGCGACGGCGAGAAGCAGCGGGTGACAGCCAGAGATAGGCAGGGAGGCCCCGCCACCAAAGGAGCACCACAGCACCGCCTCGCCTCGGCGAGCGCCGCTTTGGGGGGCCACCTTCGCCAGGTGATTTCCCGGTGCCAGCTGCGGGCGCCCCCCCCCATGGTTCGACCCTCGGCTCAGACGGCGCGGCGCCCGCGCGGCCCCGCAAGACGGGTCGGCCGATCCTCGACAGGACCAGCCAAATTCGCAGCTTGCAGGAACGGCAGCGCCGACGCTAGAAGTTTGCACAAAATCAGCGCAACAGGGATTGCCTCGACAGTCAGGTCTTGCCGAGTTGGGCGACGGCCTTTGCAGATCTGGTTGAATGACCAAGACTGCTTCTTAGTGGGCTGACCATGCTCCTTGGGCAAGCCTCGAACATGGCTCAAGGTGACAAAATAATGGCACTTCACACAGGCTGTAATAATGGAGCCACCTGGAATTAAAAGACACTCAACATGATACAGCCCCCCGATGCAAGCCCCGAAGTGCGGGGCCATCCAGCTTAGTGGCGCCAGGGCCGATCCCTCCAGGAGGGTGCGGGCTCTCTCTCTTTCTTTCTCTCTCTCTCTCTCTCTTTTTCTCTTTCTCTCTCTCTCTCTCTCGCTCTCTCTCTCTCTCTCTCTCTCTCTCTCTCTCTCTCTCTCTCTCTCTCTCTCTCTCTCTCTCTCTCTCTCTCTCTCTCTCTCTGCGCGCTCTCAAAAAGTTATGGCAGCGCTAGAATTCTGAACTCGCCCCCAATCACACATGGTCCTAGACGTGAAGAGGCCCCCTGGGCCCCTCGCGGACTGAGGGGGGGGGGGGGAGGGGGGGGGGGGGGGCCATCCGAGCACACTTAGACATGTCCAGACAGGGCCACATTGGGAGCGCGCTGGCAGCCAACGCGCAGACCGATTTGGACGCGCGCGTTCTGAAGGAAATTCTTCTCCAACTCGCCTTCAGAAGCTCTGGGGTGGGAAGCAGCACCAAGGTTTGCGGCCCTGTCGGCCTCGTCGTTGCCCGCGCGCACTCATAGCTCATGGGCAGAGATGCCCGCCTCTTGCGGGTCTAAGTGTGCGTTCATATTCCAGCCGCCTCCACCAGCATCCCCCCCCCCCATGCGATCCATCATCATGCGCTCGGCGAAAAGCTTCTTAGAATTAAGCTGCACCGCGGTGGGAGGGGCACTGCTGCACAGCAGCAGCAGCGCAGTCTGGGAAGAACGTGGAGACTGCATACATTCCCATACCTCCCTGAGCAACGCCAGCAAACTCAGCGCGCTGAGATGTTCGGTGGTGGAACGATGCCGGACGGGCCCAAACAGTTTACAAATCCCACGTACCCCAGTCCCAAGTGTAGCCAGCCCGTAGCCCGGACGGGAGAGCTCACTGACTTCGCGCCGATTGCAATTGCCATCAACAAATACGTTCCTTGAAAAATTGCAGCCATCCTGGGGGGGGCTCATCCCAACAGAACTGCGCTTGCGCGTCCCCGTCTTACAAGGCGGGGCCGGGGAAGGCGCCCCCTGGGCGCAGAAAAAGGTTTTATTTTACAACAGAGCTTCGACGGGGTCGGACATATCCGCGCCAGCGGCTAGCTGCACGATGTCAGGCGATCCCAATTAGCCACGCAAAGGAGCGACATTCGGGCGAAGCCACAGGCGGTGGCGAGGCGCATCGCCTGGCTGGCCACAGAGAGGGGAGACGTTGACGACCTGGTGCCAGCCTTCTTGGCCTTGTCGTGCGCCCACGGGGCTTCGCGCACTAAACTCCAGATCGAACCTTCCCCTTTCGCAAAAATCTTAGACGACCGAAGACGATTACGCACCACGTCGAAGCATGGGTTAGGACAGACAACACCAGCTTTGCGCGCTGCATCTCGCTCCAAACTACGAAGTGAGGCAGCATGCAACATCTGCATCAGCGCGTGAGGCGGGGCAACAGTGAGCTGCAACGACTCGCCGAATTCGTTGGCGCACGTCGCAAAGCCGGTCTTCCCCCAAGGTATCTTACCCAGCGAAAGGCGCAGCGCCATGATGGGCCCCGACACTTCACGCCTCGCAGGCATTGGCTTGGCCAACGCAGCTCCCCATCCATGCCGCAACTGGCCCTAGGTCAAAGAGAAGGGATACGATGGCGTCTGCGCGGCGCACGCCTCGTTGGCGTAGCGCACAGGGGGCGATTGCACCTAGCCGAGCAGGATCGCCATGGCGCATCACGGTGGCCGTCGGCGATCGGCCTTGGGCCCCAGCACAAAGAACCTCACCAGTTTCGCGTCGGATGCAAAGAAATTCAAAATCACCCAACCCATCAACCTCTGCGCCGTATGAAGATTAAGGAAGGGCCCCAGCAATTCAGATACGATGACAGTACTTCCCAGGACTGGGCCATACTGGGGCCATATTGAAGCCTCAGGGGCATATACTCATCATCTTAACAAACTTTTTCGTGGTGCGTTTGAGGTGATCGACCCGAACCTGGAACGTAGCCCCACGACGAGCGGCACGACGAGGTTTGCCGCCAGCGTCGCCCACGTCAGGATTCACGGCAATGTCCGTTTCAGGTTCTTTTTGAGGCCCCAGGAATTCCTTCAATGTTTTCGACACATCGCGATAGGAACCAACCAGAGCCAATGTGTCCTTCGAGATCTTGCAGCCGCACTCGTGGACGACGGCATGGGCAAGTTGAGCGCTGTCGCTCTTCAGGCCACTCACCACGTTCGCAACAGACGCCGCTGCCGGGACGCCACAATCTTCTATGTGTATCTAGGTTGTTTCAGTTACACATGTTTGGGAACGGTCAGGCCCGCGAGTGCGTCGATAGTGCAAATTTTCACCAACGGGGTGGCGAAACTGCATAAAAAAAGGCCCACCGTATACCCAGCCAGGCAAACAACACGGGCCAATACGTAGGCCGCGGTCGCGAGCTTGAAAATGCAAAGACGGAAACCGAGTTCCTTGCAATGATGCCCCATGCGAGCCAGGCGAATACCTGAATGGAATTTGGACGTGCAAAGTATAGCGGCGCTGATCATACCTGTGGATATCCCAGCCTCCGCCCTGAATCCCTGCCTCCACACTGCATCACTAGCCGACGCAAACGCCCGCCTTGCGAAGAAAGTACGCTGGCGGTTGACCCCCCACTCGAGGTCAAAGTTTCGAGAAGTTCTGCCCCGCAGCCTGCAGAGCGAGCAACAGTGGCCGATGGGTCTCCATCCTCCTGGCGGCTCCATGAGCAGCGCGAGCTGCACCACTTGGAGTTGGATTGGAAGGGCTGACATTAGTTCTATGATACGCACCAATACACCGAACACCTGGAGGCAGTCATTCCTCATCGAACTTAGTGTCTCATATGAAACCCATCCAGCCCGAGAGCGGCCCTCGGGGAGTCTGTCCTAGAGGCTCCGCGCAAGAAATCCATGGGCATGAGGGACACAGACTCAGAGGCCACCGTGGGGCTTCCACAGACAGGCATGTTCGAGGCCCTCCTATAATCCGAAAAGATGTCGGCTTGTGCCTCGACCAAGGACAAGGGGTCCGAAACCACCCCCGAGGAGCAAAGGGTCGTGGAGGGCTTCCAGCCAGCAGCAGGCCGTCTAGCTAAATGGGCGATCCTACCGCCGAGGTCGACATTGTGCCTCAGCCAGGTGGTCCACCCTTTGGCCCCATCCGCCCTGGCCGTCGTGCAGCAGGACCCTTTCACATGTAGGAAACACTTCGTCTCCTAAGAGCTGATTTGCAAAACTGTTCGACGTCACATATTTGGAGACAGGTTAAAGTCTGCGGCGATGACCGCCTCGTCGGCGTGCAATGTAGACGCCGCGCCCACTACCATCAGAATAGCCGCGTTACGCGTTGTCATCTTCTGCGAGTGGTGCAGATACATGGAGGCCGGGGAAAACGGGTGATATGTGTTGGCACATGTTCCAGGCCATGTACAGCACGATGCGGGCACGGAGTATATCCATGCGGGAGGTCGTGGAATCTGAGGAGCGACCCCGCGAGGAGAGCAACGCTTCTAGAGTTGCCTTCGCCTCGCCCTAGACACGCAGGCGCAGATAGGCGTTTGCAGGCATCCCTCAGACGCCAGTCTCCCACCCTTTTGCAGCCAGCCTCCGACGCAAGATGACGTTCCTGCAACGCATTGATGCGTGACTCAGCATGGGCGGGCCATTCCTTACAGAAGGTCCAGGAGGTCGAACCACAGGATCCGATGCACAGCGAGCAAACTCCCAAGCAGGGCTTGGGAGGGGTTCTGACAGACACAAAACCAGAACGACCCGAAGACGGACCAGGACCATAATTGGGCCCTTCGCAGGCAAAGCCTTGGGACCAGGAAGACAATTCAGGGAGGTTGGGGGACGCCGCGGCACCTCGCTGGATGTGAGCGTCAGCTTGAAAAAAAACAAGATTCAAGTGAGTGCTGGAATGCCCCCTCTCAGGCCGTGGGCCCGCGGCGGGGGGGTGGGGCTGCTTGTAAATTCTTGGCGCACCAAGACTTGCAGTCGGGGCCCTGAAGAAGGAGCCCTTTTGGTTTGGGAGAGGCTCCGCGTTCCTTAGGTGTTTCACAGCTTGCCTCAGGTTTCCCTTATGTTCCCGTTAGGAAATCGAAGGTTAACTTATGGAAAAAAAGGGGCCTCGTTCCTTATTGAGGGTTCCTTCGGTCAACGCCCCGACTGTCCGTAGCCATCTGGCTCAAGTCATTTTGGCTCAAGCCGTTCTGGGCTCAAGCTTTACTTGAGTCTTCCGCGCGCGCCGGTTCAGAGCGGCTTCGCGCGCGGGGGCCAGTCGGTTGATGCAGATTGCCTGCTCCCCCGAGTGCCTCGGTGCGGTGGCCGAGGCGTTCACAGGCAAGCAGGTTCAGGTGCTCGTGCTCCGCGATGCCGACATCGTCGAGCTTGCGATCGCCAAGACCCTGCGAGACGAGGAGTCGCGTTCGGCGCCTGTCAAGCAGGGAGTTGAGGCTACGGTCAAGGAGCAGCTCTTCGGCTTCGGGTCTGCACCCAAGGGTTCGGTGGCCCCGCCAGCCGCCGTCGCCAGCACTTCGGGGGCGCAAGAAGCTGCAGGCGCAGGCGCGCTCGGAGGGGCCCCAGGTGAAGCCACCCACCCCGCCGCCAGCACCAGGGCGTCAGAAGGCGCTGGCGCGGGAGCCGCGGATGGCTCACCAGGGGCCTTGGCTGGCTCGGGAGACGCCAGACCCTGCCGCGGAACCGCCTGCGTCCAGCGTGAGCGCTCCAACGCGGGAGCAGGCGGACAGGAAGAACCAGGTCTTGCTTCACCTGCAGTTGGACCGCATCTCCTCGCCGCAGGAGGCGCTGGCCCAGGCGGTGAAGGAGCTGCAGCAGAAGAAAGCAAGTCCCTCGCCTCGGAGGGCGTCGGCTCCGGCGTCGTGTTCGGCGCCTTCGCAGGGGGCCCTCAAGAAGCGGCGTTGGCGCCGGAAGAGGGCCAAGAAGAAGGAGGAGCTGGAGCTGGAGCCGGACACACCACCACCTTGGAGGAGGTCGCCCCCGTGGAGGCGGTGAAGACTTTCGCTTTGGATGTGCTCGACGAGGGGATCAGCACTGAGGGCGAAGAAGTGGCGGCGCAGCAGGCTGCCCCTGCCGCCGGCCTTCGCACGCTCAGCAACAAGGAGAAGAAGGAGCTTAAAAAGCAGCGGAAGCTGCTCGACGTGGAGCGCAGCCTTCGCAGGCCTGGCTGGGAGAAGGACTAAGACACGGTGCCGCTGGAGGTGCCCAACGCAGAGCACCAGCGCGCGGGCCTCGAGTGGATCTGGGAGCAACTCGTAGCCAGGGCGAAGGATCACAGAGCCCGCTTCCCACAGGAGTGGGACTGAGGGCGCCTTTTCGGGCCAGGCTGCGTTGTAGAGCGGCTTGGCCCCCTTTTCTCCTCTCAGGGTCGCGCTCAGAGGTGTTTCTGTCGCGTGTTGCGCGTCCTTGGCTCGGACAGCTATCCCCCTTGATGAGCTGCGGCGGTAGCGCTGTGGCATGCGAATGGCATAGGCCGCCAGGGGCCCTGCGCGGCTGCGCTGCGCTTTCGGGGTTCCTGCCTGCATGATTTTCTGCGTGAATTTCAGTTCCTTCATGGATGTGTCGACAAAAAACGATTGTATTAGCTGCAGATGTGGCATCAGATGGTGGCGAAGCAGAAGCTGCAGTACCGGGGGCGCCAGCAGCATGGTTGTTCTCACCTGGCTCGGGGGCTTCGGCTGCGGCCGCCGCCGCAGCGACATGTTGTTGAGCGCGACACTGCCGGCCCATCCCGATCTTGAACCCTCCTCCTCCTCCTCCTCCTCCTCCTCTTCCTCCTCCTCCTCCACCTCCTCCTCCTCCCTCCTCCGCCTCTGAGTACGGGGAGGGACAGGATCGGCGGTGGCGACATTGCCAGCCCATCCCGATCTTGAACCTCCGCCCCCTTCGCCTTCTTCGACGCGCTGGCGCTTGGCAGGGGGGCGGGCTAATTGCGCCTGACACTCTGCGTTGAATTCACCGCCTTCTTATGAAACCCCCCGAAGAACGCCGCCGCAGCAGCGCGAGATGATCATGTAAAAACCTGAACCCGACGATCAGCTTCTCCCTGGCGGGGATGTCCGAGACCTCGCCCGCGAGAGTATCAGAGATATCCAGCTTATCAACCTGAACAGGCGCAGTGGTGTCAGCAGCCCCCACCCATGCACGAAGTTTTCGCGCACCGCCTCCGGCCCTGCTGAGCTCGTCATTCGCCTGATGGACCCTGGCCCGCTGGGCGTCGAGCTCCCGTTGCAAGTGATCGTAGACCGTGCACTTTTTTGTGTAATTTTTCCTTGCCAGCTGCGCAGCTCCTGTCACTCCTTGTTGACCCGGTACTGCAACGGAGCCTCCGCTTGAGCCAGCTCCTATGGCTGCACGAGCACCTCGTAGCGCTCGGCGCCCTCGGTGTCGCCGCGCTTCAAAATGGTGGCTACCAAACTCTCCAGCCCCCGCAGCTCGGATGAGCCCGCAGCGCCGCCGCCCGACGATAGGCCGCCATCGAATTGCGGGCCACTGCGGAGCGGGAGCGCATACTGCTGCTTGGGCCACTCATTGGCCCACCAGTCCTTGTCCGCTGGGGTGAGGTCAACGCGCGCCGCCTTGCAATGCTTGCGATGCCACCACTGGGCTCTGTTCTGGCGGCGCACTGCCCGCAAGCCCATGTGCTTTTGGCAAGACCAACCGCGCGCCACAAGTCAGTCCTCATCTCCTCCCCCACCTGACTGGCGGGCCCGCGGAGCTGGAGGGCGAGGCCCACCAGCACACGGGAGACCACCAGCAGGAGGGACCATGCCTTCGTGCTACTTCTTCGCGTTCGCACCCGGAAGAGGGCGCTCAAACCTGCACGCTGATGGTAACAGCACAAGGGGAAACCCCGCCAGACGGGCGCTTGCCCAAAATTTGAGCCAACAACTATGCGATACCTGGGGGGGGGGGTCGAAGGTTGCAGGGAAGGGGCCCCATGGGCCCCCCCCTGGAAGCCAAAAGGAGCACGCAGGGTGCATGGTTCTTTCTTCTCCCCCGTGTACTGCCCCTCCACGACGCAACGCGCAAGAGAGGCACGCAGCTTGGGCGAGGGGAGAAGTGGCGGTCACCCTGGCGCCGGTTGGGGTGACATCTGGGGCGCGCCGCATCAGCGGCCCTTGATGGAGACGCGGACGCAGGGCAGGCCCCCCGTTCGGACCGCATGAGCCACGCGCAGCCCCATGACCCGCCTTGTGGGATGTGAGGGGGTCGGCGCCAAGGCGGGCGCAGCCCTTCTGGTTGTTCTGTACCTCCACCCTTGCCCTGTCACCGCTTTCCGCCTCGCAGGGCTCTAGAGCACCACGGCGCGCGGGGAGCGCTGCCCCCGGGCGTGCGCGACAGAACGAGGGATGCAGCCTCTTTCGCTGCACGTCCCGCTCCCGCGTGTATGTCTCCCGTTCTTATGAGCAGCCACCGTGGTATCCACGGCCCGCTCCTCGACCGCGCCGCTGCAGGCCAGGTCGGGCGTGCGAGGCAGCCACTTTCGACACCTTTCCTCCGGCGGCGAGGCGGCGGCACCGTCGCGAAGCGCCAAACCGGGACGCGTTGGGCGCCTGGCGTGAGCAGATAGGTGGATTGGACGCGGCAGTCGCGCGCAGAGAAAAAAACATAAAAGATTGTCGCGAAGCGCCAAGCCGGGACGCGTTGGGAGCCTTGCGTGAGCAGATAGGCGGGTTGGACTTGGCAGTCGCGCGCAGAAAGACAAAGGTCACGCCAGGCGAGCGAGTGCGCGAGAGGGAATCCAACAGCACACGCAGGCCGTACGAGATAGGAGAGCCCATCCAACTTGCCAGCCACCAGCGACCTGCGATGCGAACCGCCCCTGGCCATTGCGCCAAGGGCACTCCGAGCGCAAGCGGCAACGGACGCGGACGGCAGCACCGCAGATAGCAGAGGGAGGACGACGACGACAGACGACGAAGGAGAATGAGGAGGAGTGGAATCGGCCAGTCCGATGTGGCGTACTCCGAGCTCGCGCTGGCACCGTCGCCAGCACGCACAACAATACGTTGAGACACAACGCTTGCTGGGTGCGATTCGTCCGGGGTTCGCCCTGGCACCGTCCAGCCAGTCTGGTTTGTAAAACACATGATGTGGCAAACTGGCGCATCCGGGTTCGCGCCGTCGCCGTTGCAAGTTTTTTGGACGACAAGATGCCAATATCCCCAACTTGCCAATTGTGGCGGTCGGACAGACAAACGCAAAAGTTCCGCGGAGGAGGGAGGGAGGAGAAGGGCGAGGAAGAAGAGGAGGACGAGGGCGACCCCGTGAGCGCCTGAGCTTGACCACCGACGCTCTGTTTGGCCAGCCGCGCGGCGGGGAACGAACATACAGGCACACATATATATATATATATATATATATATATATATATATATATATATATACATATATATACACGAGTATGGACCCGTGAGTAGGCCCACGGAGTTACATGGGTCGAAAATTGCCGACGCGCGTTTTTGGTTTTGGCTCGGGAAATTAATGTGTGACCTCTCGAGGCCCTCTTGGGGGTCTTCTGTGAATAGAACCCGTGTAATACATTCATATATACTCCTTATCCTCACCTCTCCTGCGCCTGGCCGTTTGGGCTCAGGTATTGAGACAGATCGATCAGACCTTTGATCGTGCAGGAGGGAAAGACATCCATCTATCCCTCCTTCTCTCTACCAACGGATCAGGGGTTCTGTGCCCTTGTACTTCAACCCTATACACAGGTTATCAGCCCTTTAAAGCTCAGAAAGAGCGTGTTCTACCGCTGCTGGCGGAAAACCGGGCGGGGTCACTACCGGTTCGAACCCCTCCCCCCCCCCCCCCTCCGGAAAACCGGGGGGGGTCACTACCGGTTCGAACCCCATCCCCCCCCCCCTGCTCATCATGAAAAGGGGGGGGGGTCACTACCGGTTCGAACCCCCCCCCCCCCCCTCCGGATCCGGAAAACCGGGGGGGGTCACTGCCGGTTCGAACCCCCCCCCCTCGAAAACCGAGTGGGGGTGCGGACAGTGGTGGGGACGGTGTTGGTGGGGACAGTGGTGAGGGGATAGCGGGACAGCGGTGGGGACAGTGGGACAGTGGGACAGTGGTGGGGACGGTAGTGGTGGGGACAGTGGTGGGGACAATGGTGGGAACAGGGGGGGACAGTGGACAGTGGTGGTGACGGTGGTGGTGGGGACAGTGGTGTGGGGACAATGGGAATGAGGTGGAAACAGTGGGACAGTGGAGGGTACAATGGTGGTGGGGACAGTGGTGAAGGCGGTGGCGAGGACGGCGGTGGGACAATGGGACAGAGGTACAGTGGGGACAGTGGTGGGGACAGTGGGGACAGTGGTGGGAACAGTGGGACAGCTCAGTGGGACAGCGGAGGAGTCAGTGGGACAGTGGGGACAGTGGGGATAGTCGGGCAGTGGTTGGGGCCGTGGAGACAGTGGGGAGAGTGGAACCGTGGTGGGAACAGTTCTGGGGACAGCGGGGACAGTGCGACAGTGGTGGGGCCA
Source organism: Prorocentrum cordatum (assembly GCA_963575745.1). Taxonomy (NCBI): domain Eukaryota; class Dinophyceae; order Prorocentrales; family Prorocentraceae; genus Prorocentrum; species Prorocentrum cordatum. The sequence goes on along the minus strand of CAUYUJ010019402.1, from coordinate 91,325 downwards.
CTGGTGGGGACAGTAGGGGCGGTGGTGGAACCAGTGGGGACAGCGGTGGTGAGGACAGTGGTGCTGGGAACACCAGTGGGGGATGTGATGCGGACGGTGGTGGGGACCGGGAGTCGTTTGCTGGCGGTGAGTAGGGGGGGGGGGGGGGGGGGGGGGGTTCGAACGGCAGTGACCCCCCCCCGGTTTTCCGGAACCGGAGGGGGGGGGGGGGGGAGGGGTTTCGAACCGGTAGTGACCCCCCCGGTTTTCGAGCGGGAGGGGGGGGGGGGGGGGGGTAGGGGAGGGGGTGGTTTGCCGGGGGAGGGGGGGGGAGGGGGGGGGGAGGGGTTCCAGCAGGGGGGGGGATTTTCGGAGGGGGGGAGGGGGGGCGACCCCCGGGTTCCGGAGGAAAAGGTTGGCAATTTTCCACAGTAAAGCGGCGGTGGATCACGCTCTCTCAAAGCTCACCTTCACCGACCCGCCCGTCGTGACCTCGCACGCGGTCTCGATGGAGCCCCTGCGGCGCATGCGCCGCAAGGGGTCCATCAAGGCCTCGCGTCGGAGCTCCCCCACGGCGCGACGGCTCGGTGACGAGTTGGAGAGCCTTAATGCGGACTGTGTTGGTGTTCCAGATACCCCACCCAGCTCCGACGGACCCGAGGCGCGACTAGCTGCTGAGCTTCACCGCAGCGCCGCCCGCGGGGGGACAGGAGAAGGAGTAGGAACAGGAAGGAAGGAGTTTCACACGCCTACCTTCGATCCTCCATCCCCTTCCCCGTCGGGAGCAATCCCAACCGCGTCAGGCGAAAGCCTCGCCGGTCATGACTCTCCAGGGCGTTCTCGCGCTAACCGCCGATGGAACTCAGGTGCTGGTACCCCCAGCCCTGCGACCGCCCCCGTGGCGGAGCACGTAGCAACCTTCGAGGAACTCAGTAGACCAGTGGCGGCACAGCCGCAGACGCAGCACCCCAAGGTATCATCGGATGATACACCACGCACATGGTCCGAGTCGCAGCTCGTCCGCGCGTAACCGCCGTGGAGCCCCAGGCCCATGCGGCGCGAGCAGGTCGAGCCCGCGCACTGCCTCTCAGAGGCCATGTACTCCCCGCGACAGGGGACAGGGAAGCTGATGCTCCCCACCTCTCCATCTCAGACGACCAGCTGGCGGAAACGTCAGCCGCAGGCGAAATAGCTGAGCTCAGAGACCAGGTTGAAACCTTCGTGTCCAGGCAATACTCTGGACTACTGTAGAGCGTTCAGACGAACGCCGCCGATGCTGCAGCCATACGCCACGATCTGGACGGCGCCTTAGGGATCATTGATTCCAGGATCGCCGAAGATCGACGCATCATAGGTGAATTGCAGTACCAGGTTGATCGTGAGGTGTCACACTCAGGTGAACGAACAGCGATGGTCGAGAACCTGCGCAACTACCTCGCGCAGATGGAGCAACAGCTTGTGATCGTACGCGACACAGGTGTTTCAGCAGTCAGGATTTTACATGATGAGATCCATGATCAGCTCCGCAACCGACCAACACCAGCCGGGGCCACCGACCTTGGCGACGTCCAGTCTCAGATCAATGATCTTCGATCTTATCTAGACCACACTACGGCAACGCTTCGCAACGAAGCACACACCAACTCGTCGAACCTGATTGACATGTTGCAGCGTACTGAAAGAGTCATCACTCAAAGGCTTGATGCGACCAACGCTGTCGCGCAGCCACTCGCTAACCGGATCTCTGACATCGAGCAGCGTTTTCCTGGTGTACAGGACGCCCTGGCAGAGTTGCGTGTCGGACGAGCCCAGACTGATCAGCTGGATTCTCCTCCCACGGTTTACGATTTCGCCCGCCTCACTGACAGGTTGCAGGAGGTTCAGAAGGCGGCGGACCACACGCAGTTGGAGCTCTCCCAGGTTATTCATGAAAGAGATACTGAGAAGGTACGTGTAGAGAGTCATCTCACACGTCTGGAAAGCGAGCTGGAGGCACAAAGCGCCCGTCTCCGAGCATACGAGCAACGACTTGATCGGTATTCACAACGTTCTCGGGATACTGATGAGTACGCACGCCAACAGGTGGCACAAATACACGAAGACATGACGAACTGGACGAATCAGCTGATCGACCACACCAACGACACCAACCTCCACCTTCGACCTGCGGCCGACCTACACAGGCCGACGGCAGCGTCCGCCGAAGCACCACAAGCTTCTGCAGGACAACAACGACGTACGTCACCAGGAGTAGCCTCCGCGGCAGCTTCTGCACAGACACGACATGTGTCTCTTGTGCGCACAGAACCAACTACTGACGGTGCACCGATACCCTCACAACCATTGTCTGCGGTTTCGGTCCATAATACAACTCCTATCAAGGAGTCAGACACCGTCCGAGTCCCTGTCTTGCCTAAGATCACGCAGCTGCTCGAGTGGCAGCAAAAAGTACGGAAGAACTTCGGGGCCGCCTCAGGGCGACCATCCAAAGCATACGCCTTCCTATGCGTGGCTGAACAGCCCGAATGTACATTCGAGGACTTACAAGACAGTGGAGATTTTGAGAGCATCGATTGCAAACTCGCTACCGCTCTGAGCGGCATCTTATCCTCGGACTTACGATACCAAATCAGGCTCATCGAAACTAGAGAGCACAAAGCAGGACGCATGCTCAAAGGACGCCAGATTTATTGGCACATCCTACTGTCCTACAAAGTGACAGAGGTTGACGACGACCTGCACGATTCCGAGCGCCTTAAGGAGCTGAGGATGAGATATGACGATTTGCAACGTTTTATTACTGACTGGGACGCTCTACTCTTGGAATGCCGAGAAGCACCCGATCCAAAGATCTTGGAATCGCTGTTTCGTACACAGATTCGGAGACATGTATGGATGAAACAAGACATGTGCGAGTACCAGCGCATGAAGATGAGCGACCCGAATCGTACCTATGGTTGGCTTCGACAGCGTGTCCTAGACATACTGGAGCTTAAACAATTTGAGAAGAATCAAAACAAGTTACGGTACGAGCATGAGACACGATCGCAAGTCAACGCGTGCGCTGCCTGGAAGAAAGGCAATTGTCGCAATGGTGAACGGTGCAAGGCTTTGCATACATATTCCAGGGATTGGAAGAACAACAAATCTTCCAGAACATCAACGGCTGGTGGCAACCCCCGCCGTAATATGTCTACTCCCGCGAATCAAAAGAAGCCAGCATCGAAACCATTTTGCTTCGACTTTGCCAAGCGCAACACATGTACCAGAGGTGACAAGTGCAATTTTCCGCACGTCGCACAGTGTAAAGATTTCGCACAGACTAAGTGCTCAAAAGGCGACAAATGCAAATATGCTCATATTACACCTGGTGCAAAGACTCCTGAGCGAAGCCCGAGTCGACCACGGACCTCCAGCCAGGATAGCCGTGGACGATCACCATCCCGCGGATCAGGAAGCCAACGTTCTTCACAACGCGGGGGGTCCCGCTACGTAAGCGACTCGCGCCAAGGACGTGGCAACCGACGCCAAAACGACCGATCTCGTTCAACATCCAGGAGGTCCCCAGACTCTCGCAGTCAATCGAGAAGTCGATACGACAGATCTCCGAGATCTACCTCCCGAGGGCGAGACAATCGTGGCGGCGGACGCGGTAGTCCACGCGGCCGTGATAGATCATATGGTAGTGACAAAGGACGTGGCAGACGTTCCCCGAGCCATGGTTCGTCCCGTGGCTCACCCCACGCCAGAGCACGTTCTCCTGCCAACTTTCGACGTTCACGCCGTTCCGACCGCAGTTACGTCATCCGTGACAAGACCCTCATGGCCAACACTTAAGGCCACAGCGACATCTACCAAAATGCGTCGTCGGATACGCTTCGACATACGTAACGTGGAATACTACTTACATACCGTATCTGGCAGGGCCAGATTGGACAAATGGAAGGAGATGCCGAATGAGGGTGACAACGTCAATGTACCAGACCCGTTACCACAACGATGGTGGGATCAAAGTGCGGATGCCTTACGAGAATGCCAAAAAGAGGCACAACTATGGTACGACGACCTACATGACTACCGACACAACAAAGAGTCTGTGGCCACACCAATTGCGATCCGAAAATATGACGACACTGTTAAGCAGTCATCAAATACAGCCCAGACAAAGACAACGACAATGCAAGTCGACCCACCACGTTCGACTGCTGCATTGACACGGTCTTGGGTTCTTGACAGTGGTTCTGCTCATCATATTCAGGGAAAACACGAATTGACGCAGACCGAATCGGATCGCATATCTATTCGCGAAGAGCATATTCTGGAAACCGCCAATGGTGATCGTACTGTCAACGAGCACTACGACATACGGCTACCCGAGGTTGGCTTACACAGCCCAGCCCTTGCTTTGCCAGACTGTCCATCTTTACTATCAGTTGGGAAATTGATCGAGGTTGATGGCTTTCGGCAGCTTTGGGATCCTGAGCTGGGCTATTTACTTCAGGATCCGGGGGGCCAATGGTATAAGATTCCAGTCAACAATCGAGTTCCAGAGTTACGACTCGACGACTTGACAATGATACCACCATCACGTTTATGCACTTCGTCAGCACCCCGACGTCGTCAGCGCAAGCGTTCATCCGCCCGCTGCAACGACATTTGCTGGTGCTGCAAAACTACAGAGCAGTCAACCACTGCAGACGAGATACGGCCCCACATAGGGACCTGCCCCAAGAGACTTCATGTCGGAGAGGGAGGAGGAGCACGGACCACCACGGTCGAAGAACCTCCCGACACAAGCACAGACGAGCCTAACGTGGACACACCTACCGACTCGCCTACGTCTCATACGCAGCGTCTTCCTCCACAGTGCGGGGGGCTAGTAGGTATAGCTCAAGCAGATAACGACATACCGACAGAAACGCCCGCACGTATGCATCACGACAATGATTGAGTTCTCCCCAACAGACAGAAGAAACCGATCGACCCGATGCATTATATGACTCACAGCCCAAAACACCCTGACTGTGAGATCTGTTCTCGTACGATGGCACAGAATGCCCCGTGTAGACGACAGCACAAACCACATCCACCGGCAGACCCCACCGACGAGGATAACGCCTACGAGGCCTTTGCCCCGAAGAAGTTCGGTGAGGCTTTAACTGCCGACCATCTTGTCCTGGCCAAAGACGATGCCGCAGACAAGCACGGCGACAAGTATGCCCTTGTTGTCCTAGACAGATATACCGGCATCTTCATGGCCTACCAGCACTACGCAAAGACGCAGCTACCACACAGGCATCCTTTCAACAGTTCATCGCCGCCAACGATGAGGTGAAGCATATCTATAGAGACAATTGTGGAGAGCTTCAGAAAGCTTGCCGCCAACTGGGATGGAGACACGACACGAGTACGCCACATCGTCCGCAAACGAATGGATTGATTGAGCGCGTCGTCAAAATTGTCATTCTCGGTGCGAGAGCTGTGTTACATATGTCTGGTCTGGGACATGAATGGTGGAAAGAGGCCATGCAAGCCTTTTGCTGTGGACACAATTTTGTGCATACATCCACGGGCGTGGCTGCCCTCAATGAAGAGCATGCAGATAAGACAGCTCATGAAATACGATTTGGCGAAAGTTTTCCCGGGCACTGCGTCCCATTCGGTGCTCGGATCTTTTGGAAATGCCTCAACCCCGAGATTAATACCGAGACTGCAATTTTTAAAGAAAATACTCGGGAAGGGTTATTCATGGGTTACCACTTACACTCTGGTGGACGATGGTCAGGTGACTACCTTGTCTTGGACACGGCTACATACGCCAAGAATCCCGATGGTGAACTATGTCGTGTGCACAGGAGTCAAAGACATCATCATCCCTGATGGCAATTTCACCTACCCAGTGAAAGAAGGTACTCTACGACATCATAACCCTGAGGCACACGATGAGGTCAAGGCATCCACATCTCGCCCCTTGGGTGACAAACCAATGCCCGATCCTCCACTTTCCTACCCTAAAGAATGGGATGACCCATCTATGATGACAACGGAGGACAACGCCGCTGATATCCAAACATCGGCCTCTGAAGTTGCTGCACCAGCGCCGGAGCCAGACTACTGGGAACAGCGCGGATATTGCGTCATCAGACATATTCGTACTCCACGCAAGAAACTATTCATCCCGACGGACGACGTCCTGAACATACCTGTACCTGTTGATCAACTCGATGTGACACGAGATTTCAAGATAACCTCTACTTTTGAGGGAGAAAGTGACTTTCGAGATGTTTGGGATGGTGTTAGGGCCAACGACCACAGGGAGTTGAGTGAGCCGTGGACAGGCACGATTCAATTCTATGAGCTCCCAAAAATGACGCCAGACGGAAAAATTGTGGTTCGTGGACGCGAGACACGTATGCAAACTACTACACGTCCTGGTCACATTCTTCCCGAGCATTGGAAAACACTCTCTCGTGGACAACAAAAGAAGGAAATCGAGTACGCCAATGACGTTAAACGTGCTCGAGAGATTCGTGACCGGGCTGCACTACGAGCGTGGACAAGAGTGGACAAACAGGTCAACAATTTCCGTACCACTACATCCGGCGGACCCACATGGAGTACTGTGGAACGACGGATTACATACGATACCGACAATGGCAACGTCATCCGCGACGAAAGCGTTAAAGGCGTGACAAACAAAGAGATACTGTATGCCAAATTACCTGGTGGGCCACGTGACATTACTACGGTACTGTACTACCGCCAATCACCACAACAGCACGATGGAGAAGACCGTGCTTTGGTACTTGTGGATAGTGAAGGAACCGATTTTGGGACCATGAACCCGCTCATACGCCAGTTCACCCAGTCGGTAGCAATGCCAACTATGCCACGTGGGACCACCTACACGCCGACACACAGGGATAAAATACCTCATTCCTCATGGTCACGCCCGGCACTAGTTACCAGAAACCTGAGTAAGAAAGAAGTTGCCGCAGAACCACGTGCACAAGAAGCCCTACGAAAAGAATACGAGAGATTGGAGAAGAAACAAACGTGGATGTTGGAGACTGTTGCAGAGAAAGCTGATGTTGAGTCACAAGCTATCCGCACTGGGACGAAAGTTCATTTCTTCAATATCTTAGAGCTATCTTCAGTCAAACACGAGGAACTTCCACCTGACCTACGTAAATTCAAGGGCAGAGTGGTGGTTCAGGGCAATACAGGCAAAGATGAAACTGGTTTGGCCGCCATATTCGCCGACGCCGCTTCCAGCGCTTCGCATATTGAGGCTTCCAAGCTGTGCGATGCTACTGCATTATTGCCACAATATGCGGGAGAACAAAGTGACGCACCTGGAGCCTACACGCAGGCATTATTATACGGCGACGGACGAATCGATCCAGTTGGTACTTGGATTACCATACCTAAATGGCGACAACCGACATCATGGTCAAAATACAAGAATCCAGTGTGCCGATTGCGATTGGCACTATACGGACACCCCCTCGCAGGTGTCTTTTGGAAACGAAAATGCCGTACATGCTCAGAAAGCGTTGGTTTCGAGCCTATTTCAGGATGGGAATGTGCATGGAGACACAACAAACTGGGACTGATACTTTCAGTATATGTGGACGACTTTAAATTAGCCGGCCCAGCTCACAATCTACAGACTGGCTGGGATTATATTCGCAAAAGCGGTATTGACTTGGACCCACCTACTCCATACTCACAATATCTTGGATGTGGACAACAAGCATATGATGTACCGCAGACTATCTTCGACAAAAGAATGTCTACCATACGCCCTATGTTGTCCGTACACAACGAAAAAGATTACAATACGGCTAAACAGGTTCGTGGAATTCGACATGATATGCTTGGTTTTACCGATCAGTGCATTGAGCGATACCTGGAATGCGCCTCCAAGCGCGCCCAGGGACCAGGGTCACGTCGGAAACGATCCGACTCGCCGAGGACCTCGCGATCCAAATCGCCCGCATCCTCCGGGTCGGTCGCCAGACCTACTAGTGTGCTCAACGCACGGCCACGATCATCCAGCCCAGCAAAATCGGTCGACACGACAACTACCACGGCGGATCCCATACCCGTCACATACGATGACCTACCTGACGCCGAGACCCCTGGCATCGAGGACACCTCCTTCACTGATTCCGACTATTCCGACGAAGGCATCCTTGGCCAGGACGCGGCGAGTGTACTAATGAAGATCCTGTACCTGGCACGTTGCTGTCGTTTCGACATTCTACATCCAGTATGTATGTTGGCCAGAGAAATTACCACATGGAATACTACGTGTGATGAACGTCTACATCGATTGATATGCTACATCAAAACGACGCGCACACATTGTTTGCACGGATGGATAGGTGATCCGTCAGACAAGTTACCCATCATGCTCTTTACTGACGCCTCGTTCGCTGATTGCATTACATCATCCAGATCGACTACCGGCGTTTTTGCCGCACTTGTTGGACCCAATGCGTTCTTTCCGGTCAACGCTGTATGTAAGAAACAAACGGTTGTTTCACACTCATCTACTGAATCCGAGATCGTTGCTCTTGACTCAGCACTACGACTGGAAGGGTTACCACTACTCTCATTTTGGGAAGCCGTGGTGGGAGTTGCCAAAACTTGCAAAGAGAAGAATACATGCCTGAGCTGCCATCGACACGTCGACACGGCGATGTGTCCAACATTGGCAGCCAAAAAGAAGCGTAAGCCATCGCCTCGCAAGGCACCCCCCACACGGGGATCTTCTCCGAGCCGTAGGCAACTACCGCTAAATACGGAATTACCTACGCCTCCAAAGAGACGTACAATATCCCATGAGGGTACGGTATTGCACGTGGATCCAGAACCGGCTCAAGAGATTAGTTCTCCCAAAGTGCGTCTTATCGTCCTGGAGGATAACCAGGCCATGATCAAAATTGTCCAAAAAGGACCTACTCCAGCACCTCGTCATCTTCATCGTACTCATCGTATCAACCTCGATTGGATATGCGAGACGTGCCAACTCGAACATATCGAGCTCAAATACGTAGGTACAAAGGAGCAGATCGCAGATATGATGACCAAACACTTCGAGACGAAGAAAGCAGACCTTTGGAAGGATCTCTTGGAACATACGCATATCTTTCCCGTTGCTTCGGTACAGTGTCCTCCAAAGGAACCCTGGAAACCGCTGAGAGGGCCTCGGAGGCCCGATGGTTTACCTCATCTTGCGGAACCTCCAAAACTGGATGGATGCCCGGAAGTATGCAAAATATTACTTACAGAATGTGGAAGTCGAAATTACAGAATGTGGAAGTCGAATTACTTACAAAATGTTACTTACAAAATATTACTTTATGAAAAATGAAAGATGGGGCGAAGTAGGATCAGAATGTGGATTCCGATGCGTTGGACAAGCCAATCACTAGGGAATATGCGCATGCATGTACCACATTGGCGTACCAGCAGCAGCTATTGCGTCGCGCACACCTCGTTCACGCGCACGTTCCCCGCACGGTAGACATCCCCGCCATCCTCCCTCGCCTCCACGAGATCCGAAGAGATTTAGGACATCAATTATACGTTCATGCCGCAGCAATTTTACGACTCGAGCTACAAAGCTCACAGGCATCCTGTTCGCCGCTTGCGAGGCGAAAATAAGTGAGATCGGTTCTAATCCCGATACCCCCCTCCGCGAGATGGATCAGGCACAGCCGCTCAATCTCATCGGCTGGCCCATCGGCTACGACACGTAGTACGACCCGAACGCCAAGGACGACGACCGCGTGGGCTTCACGTACCACGCTCAAACTGGCCGTCCCCGTGATCCTGATGATGGTTATATATACATACATCAACGGCGTGCTGATCACACTGGAGAGTTCGATCTCCGCGTGCCCGACGAATCCTCTATTCGAGAGATTGTCCGCTCTGCGTCCGTCGACGTCAAGAGTTGGATCAATGACACGAGAGGATCAGTCGGCGGCGACGCCAACTATGACTACAGCACGTTTACAGCTACACCGTGGCTATCACTCATGCGTGCTATGTGTATGCTTTCCAGTCTGTTCAATCGTAATCCGTCTGTACAAGAAAGTGTTCGTGGTTTACATGATCACTTGAACGCGGTGATCCCAGGAACGCACCGCAAGTGCCCACCAGAGAACTTCACGACGATGATATTGAAAACGGAGTGGATGATGATTCACAACGATTGGTCTAAGATTGGCAGTGCAGTACTGGGACAGTATGCTGAGGAAATCGTTCAGGATACACAAATATATTATAATACTGGTCTTTGTGCACCATCCGATGTATACAACAATGGATTGGCAACTCCTTGTTATGCTACTAAACTTGATCGTACGACGGCCAAGTTATCTACGCGCCCACCTGGCGTTGCCAGGACATCGGACACATCTGGACACATCGGCCACACTGTTGAGGATAATTTGGTCACCAACATGAGAGCATTTTCCGACCTTAACCAAACGAGCAAATTTCGCCGCAAGTTCACCACATGGTTGACGGCGCGCGGAGGCTTTGGAGGCATCGGATCATACCCCAAGACGGTGGCAACACCATCCGATCATGCAGAAGGCTGGGTGGCAATATCAGATAATGACGGGGATATGACAAGTACCTATCGTTGGCAACCATACAACGAGGGCAACGACTTCTTCGGCGAAGCCGCTGACCAGATCGGCCAGATCGACCTTGGTCTTACCCCTGGCCCTGATGTTGACCCATTCGAGCTGGACCAAGCAAAGTACAGCGCTTTCTGTGGTGGTCGTTTGGTTTCTACTCTCCTTTCAGATAATGGATGGTGTTCCCTCATACAAGAAGACTTGGGACTACTATTGCATCATGCATTTGGACCATCAGGGCATGCGTACAAATGGACCAACTTATACACCGACTCGACGTGGATTCTGCAGGCCAAGAACATGCCAAGAGTGCAGAACACAAGAAGTACCCAACTTACGGCATCGACGAGCTCAACACTGCACAGAAGCGAGAAGAACTCGCCAAGGCATCAAACGTTGCTCTCGTACCGCTATTTATGCCGTGCCTCAACCGCGCGGAATACATGGGCGGCGCTACTCTCGAGCATTTGTCGACCATTATCCGCGATGACATCATGACGTGGGCATTCTCCTTTGGCAATTACAAAGAATGGTTCAGACAGAACGACACGCCGATCGGCCAAGATTGCGTTCGATTGCCAGAGGCTGGTGGAGACACCCGCTATGGTATGGAGGAACTACGTAAGCAGCGTTTCGAAACACAGGAAACCCGTACCACAGCTATTCTCAACAACCAGTACGAGTGCACCCTCGAGCAGCGGAACATGATCAGGATGATCCGCGATGCCCGATGCCTCATGTTCCACAGCGACAATGCTTCCATCAAAAAGTGGCGTGAGTTAAACGAGACGATCTGGGCCTACTGGGCCAATGATTTTCCATCATATGTGAAACAGAGACATTATTGCAGGGGCCTCAATGCTATGGTGGTATGGAGCGCGAATGACATCGCATGCGCCAGCCACGGACAGAACACCGTGGACATGCGTCGACATCAGAATCGTGCACCTACTGACGTATATGAGCTCCAGAAAATGGAATGTGAGGGTGGCGTCCCGACGCTCATGCCAGTACACGTACACGTGGACGTATCACGTTTTGTCGATGTGATGCAGTACTTCCGCTGTCCCACAGTCATAGGGCCTGGCAAAGCAGCGCAATGGGGCGTACATCCGAACTTTGATCACCACACGACCGACCTGATCAATATTATGCAAAATCGTTGTATCACTGTTCTTCCATCGGATCACTGGGTGGAAACGTACGATAGGATTACCCCGCAGGCTTGGCATGCAAAACAGAACAACCATAACATGGCGATGTTTACAACACAACTCTGCGATGCAGTATGCTATCGTAACTTCTGCGCTTTGATTCAGTCACTGCCCTCTCAACCATATCCATTCAGGGCGCCATTACTGATTCCTGTCACGGATGAGCAGGCCTACACACAGGCCAAAGAAATTATGGCAGCCCTCGATTTCAGAGAAAAGATGACAAACGAATGGAAAAGAGATCTCAGCCTCACGACGTTGATGACACAGACGGCAAGCGAAATGGCTCATTGTGCGTGGATGGCATCATGTGCCGATGGTACGTTGCCGGCATCACTGCCTGCTGACGCAGGCGACACAACGGAACCTATTCCTGGAATGCCGAAACGGACACCAGCACCTGACCTTAGCGAGCCAGACAAAGCTATCCCTGAAAATGATCCATGGGGCGTGGCATACGACGACTTGTTCCAGTACCTCATGCTGTTGATTAACGACTACCCTGGGGCTTGGGCATCCTGGCATTCAGTTGAGAAACAAGAGCTCCTTCATCCCAAGATCATCAAAACGGTTGAAGATGCACATGCAGTTACTTGGGTTGTGTTCGAGCAATTTTTACAACAGGTTGAAGACTTGGATGGAGATGATAATGCGACCAAATCACGACCCACTGCGGAAAACAACAGGTTGACTTCTCACTGCATCGGCCCTGCCGCCGAGAACGAGAAGAACATCATAGCATGCAAAACATTCTTCAGGCAGACTGCACTAGATCGCGTGGCATTGGGCCATGATCCCGATATTCCGACAGCCGTGTGGCGGGCAGCAGCTGATACGGCACAGCCAGCCCCGCCAGGTCCATTGCCTGATCCACTGCAACCTGGACCACAATCGATAAAAGTGCCACAACCATCGACTCCTGAACCAAAAGCAGACCAGCAGCCAGCAGATCAGCTCCCAAAGGCTGAGGCGGTACCGATCCCTGACGGCGGCACTGACCTAGAAGCCATGGAGCTGGAGGCAACTCCTGCCGAGGAGGAACCGTCTCCACATGAGATGAATTTATTATCATGGCAGGACAGCTGTGAACGTTCCATGTACGAGGACATCAGCAAGGTCGGGATATTCGATAACGCATGCACTATTCGAGAGTGGAAGCTGCAAGCAGGCATCAAGGATGACCATCCGTACGTATGTCCAATGTTGAGGGGTACACGTGCAACCAATGGATTCGCCTGCCTGCAAAACAAAGATTGGTTCGATCAACTGTTGCACGATGATGGTGTGATTGCTCACGCGCCTGATATCGCACAGTCTGGTTGCTCTTCAGAAGGAAATGGATATCGTTACCAAATTACGACGAAGTGCGTTATGGTCCCGAGTTAATTGAAGATGATTGGCTGGGAACAAACAAATACATGAGCAAAGACATCACGACCATGTTACGCCACGAGATTCACTACAAAAAGTTTTGGATCAATCGATTTCACGATAAACGTATCAACATTTGGGAGAAAACAACAACTTGTGAATGGAAGATGCCAAGCAATTGGAAAAATCCTTTCAGGAAATGTTTCAATGGAAATTTAAAGATCGCAAAGATAAGCACAATGGACCGTCCATGGACGCGGCAGTGTCACACTTCAAGAAAGATGGTGCAAATGACTGATATGCCGATTGGAACGACTACTACCCGATCTTCATCATTCGCGCGTTCCAGAAACATATTGACCCGCAGAAAAATAGAATTGAGATATACGCCAAGCCAATCCCCGAGGGAGGGAACCCCAGCTGTTTCGATTGGAACAGCGTCATTGCCATTCGATGTGTTGGTGGTCACAGCTGTGTCAACCCACTTTCCAAACCATGGAATATGTGATGGGAGAGCCTACAATGGACAGATGTCCAATACCTCCACCACGGCACAGCAGCCCGTGCTTGGCGCAACATCTTGAAGACAGGGGTCGTTCCAGGCTACATCGACCCTTCTTCTCAGAGGGACAGGCATCATAAACCATCACAGCGCCCGGAGGCATTCTTCAGTTCCAGCACATGTTTAGACAATGTCCAGAATAATCCCCACACCTCAGTAGAGTCATATAAGTTCAATAACTACAAGAACGAGGTCGAGCTGGTGATCAATATGGAAATCGCCACAAAAGCAGGTTGCAGGTTTTGGCTGGGCGCTCAAGGCGCTATCATGACAGAGGACGTGGTTCCCGCTGCGGCAGTTATTGCAATTCGCCGCCCCAAACCACATCACATGCACGGCCAGCAGATATGGCCAGACGGCGCCCCATGGGACTACCCGCCATTGGCCGCGAGACCGCCATTGAGCAAGTACGAGATTTGCGCCTACCTCCCTGGAGAGTTCATCGACGACCCTCCTGGGATTGCACCTGCTGACACGGATCTGAACATGGAGCAGCCAAGGGCAACGCCAGCATCAGCAACTTCGGCTCAGCTGGGGGCAACCCCTGCTAGCCGTATATCTGCAGCCGATGCCTTGGATGAGCAAATGGTCCGTGCTATGATTCGGGACACCAGTCGCAAAGCAGATGATAAAGAGTGGTTAATTGCCTTGTCATACTGCCGAGAAGCTCTTCGACCTATTACATCAAAGATTACACAAAAAGATTGGGACCGTCGCCCTGCATTTAATGATGTTCGCATGGGGGACTTCATTATCATTACGAATTGGGGATCTATCAAATGTTACCATTATGACAATCACTACCCCAAGGGCAATCACAATACCAAGATCCCCTTGACTAAGGGACACATATATGGTCCAATCATTCATTTCGGCATTTTTGACAAGTTCTTCGCGGTACAGATACCCATTCTCAACTACGGTTTACGATGGGTAAACATATGGTACAATGACAAAAGCATGCCTCTCAAGGGCGTTGCCTTTGCATTACCAATTCGTATCGACGAACATGCCATTGACCCGACATACATGGAAACTGTCCTGGAGGGACCGACCTCATGTCGTGACAAAATACTCCAGCACAAAACTGATGGTAGTTTACCATATCTTGGTATGCCGAGCATTTATAGACCACGCATTCCGCGCACACCGACAAGACGGCCCGCTCTTCGGACACCCGATCCCGAAGAGCTGGTGGCCACACCTGCTGAGGACATCGCTCCTTCGGGCGATAGACCCCAACAAACTGCAGGCTCATCTGATGAACCTTTGGTTACCGTTATAGTGGATATATCGAACATATCGCTTACCGCTGATGGAAAAGCAGCGAACGACAATATGAGAGCAGATCTCTCATCAGAGATCCAAGCAGGTGAGCACGTTGATGCGAGTATACTCGACAACATTATTGACCCGCCAGCAGACTTCCTCAACCACCCAGACTTCGACCCAGACGAGGATTCAAGGTGGATTAAACAGTCAGATGGCCGCCGCATATACCGCTGGACGTCGGAGTTGTTAGTGGATTCGCCTATGATAAGGATGAAACAAATCATCGAGGTACACAGTGGCGCGGACAGAATTGTTGTTGACAAAACACAATCGCACTCACGATTTGAAATTCGATTCGGATCGAAAGCGTGGAATGCATAACCATACCATTTGAATTATGATCATACCCACAAATGGGCACGTGACTTGCCAATTTGCAGTGCAGACCACTTGTTCAAAAAGTTTGTACATTACCTGGACCCAGAGACCATCGAGGAGTCGACTACAGGCGTCTTTCAATGGATCCCCACAGTATATCAAAACATATTGATGGACAGTATTGCGGAGCTCCCCGATTTCACAAAAGATGCCATCCATCAGAAACACCCTGCACTCCAAACGTTGCGTGACCTATTCAACCATTGTGCCGAGACATTCGGTAACCCAGACTTCCCCGTATGGGAGGAGCTGGTGGAAACACCTGCCGCGCCTCGTGAGCAAGGCGCGGAGCAGGGTATTCCCCAGGACCCAGGCAGCGTTGCATCCGCAGCTCCTGATCAAGAAACCATGGTACGTATCATAGCCGAGCAGACGGGCGTCAAGCGCGAGGAGGGCGACAACGAGTCCGCCTTGCAGGAGAAGGCTCGCCGCCTTCGTATTGAAATCATATGCCATGGTGGCACTGAGGATGCGGGCAACAACACGACAGAGTACAAAGGACTGCCAGGGGAAAGATATTCTAGAATCGAGATCGAGGGATTGAGTAGATCAATCGCTTCCCGACCGAATGCCGAGATCAACCGCGAGGCCATCGATCAGATCGGCCGTAGTCTCGCTCGCGGTCAGGATACTCGCTGGGGATCTCGTGAGCACCTCACCACCGAAGGGGCCCCATATACGATCCTGCATGATATCGCGCTATGTCAGAATTGCGGTCGAGACCTATCCCTTGGGATCGTCACAGGTGATGGTACCCTTTGTGACATCTGTTGGCAGTACACCGTGGCCGTAGGTGCTACGGGCAAGAGTACCGCCGTCCAGAGCGACCTAGCATACCTCCAGAAGCTGACAAACTGGATCAAGACGACGCTCTCCCGGGATGAAATCACGAGGTACATGAGAGACGGAGCGCAAGTCATTATGACGGGCGCGCGATCACACCCAGGTAATGAGAAAGATGCGCTGAGGAGAATGGCTAATGTGTCTAGGAACAGGTATCAGAGGTGGGTCGAATCTGGTAGCCCTCCTGCACACCAGCGCAGACTAATGGGCGAAGCCAGTGACGACAGACCTCTGTACTACCCATATGCCAATCTCGTGCAGCGCTTTCTCAATGATTCGAAGTTCCACCACCAAATGACAGGCGCTCGCGTGAACGCGGGCAAGAAGGCCTGGAGCGTGGACGACATGCGTGATGCGTGGGACATCCTCGACGTCAGCATCAGGACAGGACAGGCTGGTCGGAAGAAATGGTGGCTGAACGAGGGCCGACTCGACAGGCAGACGCGGCAGGCTCGCGGACTTGTCAAGATTGCCCTCCCTAGAAGGGATGGCACCCGTGAAAAAGTCATTCAGCGCAAGCTTGCTGCGATTGCTAACGAATTGCTGGACCCCCTCGATCCGTCACATACCGACCAGAGGGGGGTTGATTCAGGGATGAGAACCGATCCGACCGATCCTGATACACACTCCCATCAGTCAGATGATGCCATGGAGCCGCGCCACCCGCCGCCGCCGCCGCGCCCTGCCCCTGGCGATGCTGCGCAGTCCAGCGCCTCTGGCGCGACGGACCGCACGCCCGCGGGGCCACGCGCCAAGCGAGCGCGCACCACAGATTACGCCGCCTACTGGCGCGACGACCTCGAGGACAGCCATTGGGGTCTCAGATATTGGAGCTACCACAGCAATTGTTGGATCTACATCGCGATGAACTACGACGAGTTCGTATACATCCACGACATCCAGTACAACGATTGGTTTCGCCACTGGATCCCGAGGACATATTGGGAGACATTCACGACGAGCTACGTGGCGTACAATGGTCAGAGGATGTGGGACCGCAGGTTCTACAAGAACGGCAACGCGTAGTGAGTCGGCCGCAAGGCCCACCGCTCAAAGGCTTGAACTTCATTGTACTCAAAGTTCGCCTTGAGCGGTGGCTATTACATACTTCTAGGCCACTTCATTATACAACACAAGTGGCCACACACACAAACACGCATCTTTTGCGATAACCGAGGCAGCCTCCTAAGGAGCAATGCCAACGGGAGCCGCCACATAGAATTTATATACATGCAGCTTTCGTGTTTATCAACACGACATTTTGTCTGGCCAAACATTTGCTTTTACACATAGTTGCGTCCAGTAGTAAGATCGTGTTCGTCAACGCGATCTTAGCATGCATATATATATATATATATATATATATATTTAAAAAAAAAGAATTTAACTACACTGCGTTGATAATAATATGATAGCTGGTGGCGACACCTGCCTCGCAAAAGCGAGGCAGCTGTGTTAATGCTCAGATCTTCTTTCTCCGCCCACCCTTGTCCCATTCTTCTCCGCCCTCGAGTGCCGAAGCGTTTTGGGGGGCGCGCCGAGGGGGCACCAAAGTGTGCTTGGCGAAGAAATGGGGACCCAGGGTGTTCCTTCTTACTTCCCTCTGCAGCTGAGGCCACACTGAATTTAAGCTCAGCTGCCTGCAGACTTAAGGATTAAAAGGAGTAAAAGGGTGACGGATTCTCTTCCTCTGTTCCCGAGTCCTGCCCTCACGGGCGGGATTCGGGACGGGGTGTGTGAATAGAACCCGTGTAATACCCTCATATATACTCCTTATCCTTACCTCTCCTGCGCCTGGCCGTTTGGGCTCAGGTATTGAGACAGATCGATCAGACCTTTGATCGTGCAGGAGGGAAAGACATCCATCTATCCCTCCTTCTCTCTGCCAGCGGATCAGGGGTTCTGTACCCTTGTACTTCAACCCCATACACATCTTCTTGAGGCGCTCATGGGCCGTTTTGGGGGCCTCTTGTGCAGACTTTGGGTCCTCTGGTTCTGGAGCCGTAATTGCGCTTCTTGGGGTTCCTTGTACGAGCTTACTGGGCCGTCTTGGGGCCTCTTGGGCCTCTTTTGGGTAGTCTTGGGATTTCTTGGGGCCATTTGCGGGGCTTGTTGTGCCATTTTGGGAGCCTCTCGGGGGCCTTTTGGGCAGTCTCGGTGCCATATTGGAGGCCTTTTGGGCCGTCCTGTGGGCCCTGAAGCGCGAAAGCGCGAGTATGTCGGAATCCAACGAAAAGATTCCAGACAAATCAAGAATTTGAGCATGTTGAAACCCTCTGGAGGGTCCTCGTGGGACCTTCCGACGGCATCTTCGGGGCCTTTTGGGCAGTCTTGAAAGCATCTTCGTCTCGGTGGCCTCACTGGGTTGTCTTGAGATTACATTGGGGCGCTTTTCTGTTATTTGGAGGTAAGTCGGGCCGCTTCGGGGGCATATTGGGCCGTCTTGGAGCCTTATTCGCCCGTCTTGGGGCTATCTTGCAGGCCTCTGATGCCGTCTTCGGCTCTCGGCAGCCAGAGAAGGCGAGAACGCCGAAAATTTAAAAAAGAAACCCAACGTTGATCAAACGGAGGTTGGGGAGTGAGATCGCACTGGAACGGAGAGCCCCCCACCGGGAAATCGGTGTCGGTTTCGTGTTCGTTTCGTGCGTGCGGGAGGCGAAGCTGCGTGGGTGCGCGCGAGGAATGACCTTGCCGTCGCTAGGGCCGGTTCGGATGCAGTGGACCGCCCCTCCGCCCCCGTGGGCGCGGGGTGTCCCGGGGTGTCCCGCCGTGGTGTCTTATGGTGTCCCGTAGGGCGGGCGGTGGCTGGGGGGGTGTCCCGCCTTGGTATCGACAGTGAAATCGATCGTGAACTCGATCGTGAGGTCGACGGTGAGGTCGCTAGCATGGGATGGATAGTGAGATCAAAAGTGAGATTGATAGTGAGGTCGATTGTGACATTGATTGCGAGATCGAATGTGAGATCTATAGAGGAATTGATAGTGAGATCGGTAGTGAGATCGAAAGCGAGATCGATGGTGAGAACGATAGCGGCATTACATCGCAGCGCAACATCGTCATCACGCGTCGTCGCTAATTCGAGGGCGCGTCACCAGGATCGTCATCAGCACACCCATCGCATGTGCCAGCAGTTGATTCTTTCCTGCCCACCTCCCAACCTCCTTATCACCCGAATGGTGGTCGTATACGTAAGTCTGACTTCCTGGAGGTCCTCTTAGAGGCGTCTTGGAGGTGTCTTGGGGCGTCATGGGCCGTCTGGAGGGCATCTTGGGCCGCCTTGGAATCAGATTGGGTCTTGGTGGCATCTTGGGCCTTCTTGGAGGCGTCTTGCGAGCCGCCTTAGAGGCCGTCTTGGAGCCATATTGGGCGGAAAAGCCTTTGCCCCCCACCTTTTTGAGGCCCCTTGGAGACATCTTCGGCGGAAAGCGTGGCCAGTTGTGCTGAGACCACCAGTGGCAATTTGTAGGAATGGCCAAAGAGAGCTCGAAGACTTGGCACAGAAATGGGCCCCTTTAAAGAACGCAAATAGGGCGGCGAATCTAGTGGCTGTAGGCCCAACCCGCCACCGCGCCTGGATTGTGGACCAGAGGCCTCTTAGATGCCTATTGGGGGTCGTTGGGGGTCTCCTGATGGCCTCTTGGGGGACTCCTGGCGGTGTCGGAGGGTATCCTTGGGTCTTGGGCTTTCAATGTTAGTCGTTGCTACTAGCGGCTGTCTTTGGAGCGATTTGGGGATCCTCTTGGGGGCATGGAGGCCGTCTTGGGGCGATCTTGGGGGTCCTCATGGGCCGCCTCGAGCGCTCTGAAGAAAGAGTAGGCAAGGATACCCGAAATAATTGAAACACTCTAGGGTGGCTCCTAGAGGGCTTCAAGAGGCGCCCAAGAGGGCTCCAGAACGGGCCCTGGGACCATCTTAATACATGCCGGACAACGCGGGGTCCTTAATTCGCGCTGCATCCCCAGAAGGCCAAAATTAGCCCACAACCCGAGGGGAGTCCATGGGTGTGCCTTCTCGTTGATACAATGTTGTGCGCTCTGAAGACCCGCAGCGTTCCCGTCCAGACCCACAGGAGAAGGGGGGTCTGGGAGGGTTGAACCCCTCCCCGAAGGGGAAGAAGAAGGTCGGAAGAGGAGATGTAAACCACCTACGACCTGCGCCCAAAAGGGCTGGTGGGATTCGATGGGACTTGAGGACACTTCAATCAGTGCCTACGGCACGATGGAGGATACCGCCATTATTGCTACCCGTGCCACAGCTGATTGTGTTGTTGGTGTTGGATGTCTCCAAGACAGAGTTGACAGGGTCGATAGTACTTAGTGCCTGCAGCTTGCGGCGTCTCTTCTGATGCTCCCAGCGAGTGGAGCCGGTCTCTCCGACGAAGAGTGTCTTCGGGGTCCAAGATGCAGTTCTACAGGCGCAGGAGGAGGGGACAGGAGCAAGAGGATGGTGAGGAGGGCGCCCGCAGAGGCTCCCCGAGAGAACGGGTCGGTGCCTTGACACGTGCGTCCACAAGGCAGCGCTGCGCCGAGCTTGCGGGGAGGCTTAGACGGCCTGCATCGAAGAATCCAAGCATGCGTAAGCATAGACTCTGGGAGGTCCGCACGGACTTCGTGGATCGTCATTGGATCCCCCCTGACGGCGCCTCGGTCGCCTCCCCCTTTGGCGCGCTTCGCGTGCCAGAGGAAGGGGATCCTGCGCCGACCCAAGAAATCCGCGCGGACCTCCGAAAGTTTGCCGATGATGCAGGTTGTTGTTAGAGAGCAGTTGTCCCCGCCACCTCCTCATGTTCCAGGGAAGCTCGCTGTCGTCGCATGTCCTTGGCCCAGAGTAGGACGAACACTCATCTAGCAGTAGGCGCGACGTTCGGCTGCGAGCAAGCGTGTCCGTCGATATCCAGTAACGCTCTGGGTTCGTACGTATGGGCGCGAAGATAAGTGTGCTTCGCCGTCTTTGCCAGAGAGCCATTCTTTCAGGGGGCGGCAAAGATTTCCACGATTCGCGTGTCGCGCGGCGCGAAGGGCGAAGTTAGGGGATAGTGCAAGAACACCGATGCCAGCGCTGACAAATCCTTGCGCTCCCTCCACCTTCCACCTTGCCTTGTCGGCGGGGCAGCTGTTCCAAGGCAGGAAGATGCGGGTGAGGATGTGGGCAGGAAAGAGCAGGGAGGGCAACAACGTTGAGGGTCGAGGGGGTGGGGGGGAGGGGCTCCTGGACATACCACTTGACGGCCTCTTGAGCCGTACTATATCGTGGCCAGGGCGCCATGTACAGTATCGCGGCGTAACCACGGGGAGAAGGGGGATAGGAAGAGGAAACGCTCTACACCACTACGCCCAGAGGGCCTGGTGGGATTCTGCATTCGTCCGCTTTTCGAGCCTCGTGCCCTCGATCAATATCTGTTTATTTGACGCGCCATCACACCTCGCATTGCACTCTTGTGTCACAGACGTACTCTCAATAATGTAATGTGTGTATATTTACATGTATATTCAGTGCTTGTGTGACTCTCGATCCTTGTAGCTCTCTATATTTGTCTCGTGTGTCTTTGCCTCTCTCTCTGTCTCTCTCTCTCTCTCATCTCCCTCCCTCTCCTCTATCTTACTCTATATCTAACTCACTATCTCCCTTCCCCATCCATGTATATTTCTCTCTCTCTCATTATCTCTCTCTGTGTCTCTCTCTCTCTTTCCCTTTCTCTCCCTATGTATTGTTCGCCCTATGCCTTCTGACATGTACACTCTGAGCTGCCATCCATCTTCCAGCATTGTATCTGACAACGGTCGCAAATAGTCTCTCGAGGTATCTATATTTGTCTGTCTTTCTATCGTTCCGTACTTCATCTCTCTCTCTCTCTTTCCCTCTCTCTATGTTACGTTTTACTATCGTGCCTATTCTGTATACTCTCAAGGGTCGATATACCCTCTGTTCTCTAACCTCTATTCTCCATCCGCTCTGCTTAACTACGTCTTGGAGGCGCCCTGTTGCACGCTCTTCTCTATTAACTCTCATAAGAACTCGACCACCTGAAATACCCACCATACCATGAACCCTGGACCCGGAACCAGGAACTTGGGAGACCGGCCGCCCACCGACATCGGCCCGGAATCAAAAACCGCGAACCTCGGACCCGGCCGCCCAACGAAATCGGCCGCGCCATTATCGATCATTTTTTTCATTCTTCGATACGACCCTTCAGTGCAAGCGCTGATGGGGGTGTAGTTTCTGTTCCCACTGTCTACTTTATACTTTCTCAGGCTCTCGATTTCTCTTCCTTTCTGTCGATATGTGTGTACATATATATATATATATATGTATATGAATACATCTAGACAGACAGACAGGCAGACAGACAGAAGGACAGACAGACATGAATACTGTTTCGTTTTCCAAACAGCTTTGCACGCCCCACTCGCAAGCCGCCTGCAGATGTGAACGGTCCGTTCCATCGCCGTTTTTGCTCAAGTTTTTCGGGCGGCAGCGCCATCCCAGCTTGTATGGGAGTCCTTGGGCTCCTGAGCAAAGCAGCCCGCGGCGCCATCGCCATACTCGATTCGGTTGGGCCAGGGCTGGGACCGCTGGCCGAGGAGGCCTCCGACTGCGCGCTGGCTGTGGGCTCGTTCGGGAGCATCCGATCGCTGGCCGTCCTTTGTCTCATTGCAGGCTTCATCGCTGGCGTAAGCTTGACCCTGTGCTGCTGCCTCGGTGGACATGTCCTATCTACGACCTGGGCGTCGCGTTCGCCTCTTGTGGGAGGTGGGCGGTACTTGTCAGGATCGGATCTTGTTGTGCGAGTGCCAGAGCTCGGAGTGCGAAGCAGAGCTGGAGGTGACGCCGAGTCCGATGGAGATCGCTGGACACCGCGTGTGGTACGCCCTCACTCCAGACCTGGACGTGTACCCGCACATCCTGTCGGAGGGCCACCTCTCAGGCTTCGCGGCTCTGAAAAAACGACGGGTCGCCGATGACGGAGACGGCGTTTGGGCGCCGGTGGAGGGCAGCGAGTGCGGCATACGGCGCCGAGTGGGAGCCGACCGCGCTCGAGGTGTGCGAAGCTCTGGAGGCGGTGAGGCCACGCTGCTTGTCCCTCCAGGGCGGCGAGAAGCCTTCCAGGCGCATCAAGGGAAAGGCCTCGTGGAGGTCGACTCCAGCAGCAGCAGCGGCAACTAGCCCGGCGGAGGAGCTCTATCCAGGCATGCTGGTAGGTTCAGGTCCGCTGCCCGCCAACGACGGGCTGAACTGGTACGTGCTGGCAGGGGAGAAACCGACGGAGCTCAGGCAGGCGGTGCGCCACCACGACTTCGACGGATACCTGGTCGTGGGGAAGGTTGGCATCGCCACGCGGGGCGCCGACACCATGCTGGTGAAGGCCGTGGACCCCTCGTCGCCTGGCCCGGAGCTGGAGACCGACGCGCGGGTGCTGGACATCAAGACCAGGCCCGACGGCAGTCGGCATCGTCACTTCACCGAGGCCGCCCGACCGGCGTCGACCACGGAGTGGGCTGAGTGGCCCATCATGGGCGCGAGGACGGCAGCCTGGTGCCTGGAGTTTCTAGCACGCCAGGACCAGCATTCTCGGGCCCGACACATGAAGTGGGTCCACGAGTGCAGGCTGGAGGCCACGGATGAGGGCGTCGGATACCACGACCTCGCCATGCGCATGGCGGGGCTGGGCCTCAGCGTCGATCAGTTGAACCTGGGTGAGCTCGCCTCCTTCGAGCTCTTGATGCGGAAGGCCCAGATGGCCCAGTGGCGGCATCGTGATCGCCTTGCGGCCGTCCAGGGCGACGACCTGATGGAGGAGAGCTGCCTCTACCTCGGCACGGGCGAGGCCCGTGGGCTCGCGATGGTCGCGCCGGCGCTGGTCGATCACATCAACTCGGAGATGCACCGCGAGGCTCAGATCTTCAAGGAACGCCGCAAGGCGAAGGAAGAGAGGATGCTCTCACGAGGCGGCGGCAGCGGCGCTGCTGGGTCCAAGGCGGAGCTCCAGAAGAAGATCCAGCAGCAGGCCGCCGAGCTCAGGAAGATTCAGGAGAAGGGCACGGGGAAGGACCAGGCGGCCGGCCGCGGGGCCGGCCGGGGCCAATGACGCGGCCACCTGGGATCGCGCCCCGCGAGCTGCTGCCACTTAGCGGCTTCGCGGCGGCGCGAACTGACGGCGGCCCCGCTGGGTTGTCGAGGTCGGCGCGCTCACGAGTACGCTGCCGCATGCACGTGACGAACTGGGTCGCCGACGCGGCCGAGAGCTTCTTGAATGCCCTGCACGGTCGTGGCGGCGCCCGAGAACATTTTTCAGTTTCAGCCGGGCAGCAACGCAGCCTGGAATTCATGCAGTCCATCATCGAGCAGGCGGGCCCGCCTCCCTGCTCACCCGCGGCAGCCCACCAGGAGCTGTGCGGCCACCAGCCGGGCTACGTGACCGAGCCCGAGCAACCAGCCCAGTACCAGAGGGAGATCCTCTCCCTGCCGGGGCCGGGCGCGCGCTGCGATCCCAGCGACGTCCTGCGCGGCCTCGAGCACGATCAGCGGTGCGTTGGGAGGCATTTGTTGCGCCGAACGCCTGCACCTGACAAGGAGATCAAGGTTCACAACGATCGCAATCTCATGGCGGAAAGGCGGCGCTATGCGCAGTTCATCCTGGACCTGCACACCTCCAGCCTCGTCAGAGTCGGGGCCAAGCGCAGTGCCACGGTGGGCGTGTTTTGCGCGTGGAAGAGCGGGCGAGAACGGCTGCGGCTCATCTTCGATGCGCGACGTGTCAATGCACGGTTTCACGACCCTGATCACTCTCAGTTGCCCAGTGTTGCCGCGTGGGCCGACGTGGACAACGCCTTCTACAGGGCGAAGTTGCCTGACAAGATGGACGAGCATTTTTCGTTGCCGAGCGTGCGCGTGAGTTCGCTCCGACAGCTCGCCGAGGCGGCTGGGGTGGACATCGACCTGCCCGACGCTCGCTTCAGTTCGCCTCTCTTGCAAGCGTTGCCGATGGGGTGGTCGTGGAGCCTCTACTTTTGCCAGAGGCTGCTGGAGACCACCGTGCTGCGGTCGGGGATCGACACCGGGCCGCTCATCATGGACCGCCACGCCCCCCTGCAGGTCCGCACCTCTTCGACCCAGCCTGGCGTGCACGTCGACAACGCGTGCATCGTCGGCGGCGACGGCGACCGCTGCGTGGCCGACTGCACCGAGGTCGTCAGCGAGCTGGAGCGGGTCGGCTTGAAGTGCAAGGGCGTCATGGAGCCTGAGGACCTGCAGACCTTCACTGGCATCACCTTCAAGAGGCGCAGCGGGCGCGTGGGCATCAGCCCGGGTCGGATGTGGAAGATCCGGCTCGCTCTGCTGTTCGTGGCGGACCGCCGCTCGGCCACGGGGGACGAGATCTTTAGCTTGCTTGGGCGCTTCACGTGGGCCGCTCTCTTGAGGCGGCCCCACTTTTGAGAATTTTTCAACAGGCCTGCGTCTTCGCCCGTGTCGCTGGACGCCGCCGCCTGCGGTTGTGGAGCCGCGTGGAGCTCGAGCTGCGGCAGGCGGCCGCCTTGCTGGTCTTCGCTTTCTCCGACTCCAAGAGGCCCGACATCACCGTCGTCTACGCCTCGGACGCCTCCAGGGGCCAGTCAGGCTCAGGAGGCGGCTACGGCGTGGCGGGGCAGACCTGGGCCGATGAGCTCGTGGAGCGCACCGCCTCGTCAGCTGAGGCCTGGCGATACTCCGTGCTGGATGCCATCGGGGCCCACCGCGCGCTCGGCTTCGACCGGGCCGAGGGGGCCAAGGTCGGCCGCCGCCAGGCCCACGCTGGCTCCACCAGCCTCGAGGGGGTCGCGAGGTCCTCGATCGGTGACTTCAACGATTGGGGTGTCCTCTTCCACGGCGAGTTTCAGCGCGATGAGGACATCGCCGTCCTTGAGGGGCGAGCGGCTGTGATGGCCGCACGGCACGCAGTGCGAGGGCGCTGCGGGCATAGTCATCGGCACCTCATCTTGGTCGACAACCTCGGGCTCGCACTCGCGGTTGGAAAAGGGCGCTCCCCTTCCATCACTCTCAATCACGTCCTGCAGCAGCTGTGCGCCATATCCATTGTCACCGACACCACCTTCATCCTCAGATGGGTTCCGTCAGAGTGGAACCCCGCCGACAAGCCCTCTAGGCTCAGGCTTCATCATACGTTGGACGCTCGTGCTGACCCCCGACATGCTGCGTATTTCGGAGGCCCGCCAGCCAGCTCCAGCGGGCTCCAGGCCCCCGGCCGAGATGTTGACGCGCTCGTTCGGAGGCGCCACTGCCGTGGTGTCACGGCTTCGGGCGCGGAGCCCGGCGGCCCCAGCGGGCCCGGCGCGGCGGGGCTCGGGGACGCACTGCACGACGACCCCTACCCGCTCGGTGGCCTCGCGGGGCTCCTCGGCGGGCCAGGCGGTGGCGGCGCGGTCGTCGATGACTCCTCATCTTCGAGCTCGGACAGTGGCATCGACCAGCAGTGCGAGACCACCTCCAGCGAGGGCCGAGGCTCCCCGCCTAGCCAGGGCGAAGGCTCGCCGCTCAGCCCACCGCGGCGCAGACGAGCGAGCCCAGGCCGAGGGGCTCACGGTGTTGCAGAGCCTGAAGGTCGGCAACGCGTCCCGCGTGTACTTCGAGAAGGAGTACCTGGACTTCCTGACTTGGGCCCGCCCGAGGGGCCTGTCGATCCTCGGGCTGCCGCCCATCGACTCGACCTTCTCCCAGTACCTCGATTTCCTGTTCTGGGAGGGCCACAACCACCACAAGGGGGACAAGGCTTTCGCAGCGCTGAAGCACTTCAACCCGGGCTTGGGCTTGACTGCGGCGGCTGCGCTGGAGAGGACCGCCGCCGGGCTGCGGGGCTTGCGCAAGCTGGCGCGGGGGTCGACGCGGGCCCACATGGCGAGGGAGCTGCTGTTCGCGGCCGTGGGCGTCGCTCTGCACCGAGGCTGGCGGAACTTCGCCATCGCCCTAGCGCTCAGCTGGGGCACGATGGTTCGGCTCCCCAGCGAGATCGTGCAGATGACACCCGCGACGCTGGTGTCGCCCGCGCCTCGCTCTGGCCGAGCCGCGCGGAGCCTGTTTCTCTTCCCAGAGGAGTTCAACCAGGTCAGCAAGACCTTGGGCTGCGACGAGGGGGTCGCGCTGTCAGACTCGATGCCCGCGGTCCTCGGCGTGGGCCTGGCCAGGCTGAAGCGAGGCCGCTCGGACGACCAGCCGCTCTGGGACTTCGACGCGAGGGTCTTCAACGCCAAGTTCAGGGCGGTTTTCGACCAGCTGGGCCACCAGGACTGCCACCCGTACCAGGTGCGCCACGGCGGAGCCTCGCACCGAGCCGCAGCCCTGGGCGAGAAGCTCGCGGACATCCAGGCCATGCTGAGGCACCAGTCGGACAACTCGACGAAACGGCACGCCAGGCACGTCAGGTACTTCGCGGAGGTCGGGACGCTCAGTCCCGAGGTGGCGCAGTTCGGGTGGGACATCGACGCCCGCCTGGGCGACCTGCTGCGGGGCCGGGCGCCGCTGCCGCCGCTGCCGCGGGCTCGCGCTCCGCGCAGGGCGCAGCTGGCGCGGCGGCGACACAGGCGGCGCGGCCGAGGTCCTGACGGACGCGGCGGTGCGCCGCCATTGGCGGGCCGCGTTGCGGGCGGCCCTCTCGGGCTCCCGTAGGCGCCAGGTGTACCTGGACCTGTTCAGCGGCACTGGCAAGGTTGCGAGTTGGCTCTAACGGAAGTCCGACTACGCTGTCCTGCGGATCGACGTGGCGGCCCACCCCGCGTTCGACTTGTCGCGGCGCGTGTGCGGGGCCACCGTGATCGGCTGGCTGAGGTCCCGCGTGGTGCGAGGAGTGATGTGCGCTCCTCCCTGCTCCACTTGGTCTCAGGCCTATCGCCATTCCTATCGCTCACCTGGTGCTCTAAACGGCCACCTTGGCCTGCAGGGCGACGCCGCTGCCAGGCTCCGCGTGGGCAGCGCCACATTCCATTTCGCCATGCGAGTCGGCTTCGAGTTCAAGCGCCTCGCCGTCCCGTTCATTTTAGAAAATCTCCGCTCGTCAATGATGTGGCCCCATCCTCGCATGCTGCTGCTCTCCCGCCCCTTTTGTAAAGACGCCAATGTAGATTTCTGTCAACACGGTACCAGATGGAGGAAGGCCACTCGATTCCGCGGCTGGTGCACCTGTCCCCCCCCCCCAGCCTCTGCTGCACAAATGCCGCGGCCGGGGTGGGCTGCGCTGTAAATCTGGCCTGCGGCACATCACACTTGAGGGCGGCGGGCCTGGGGGCAAGCGGTGGACAGCCATCGCGGAACCCTATCCCGCTCCCATCGTTGCTGCCGCTGGTCTCTGGCTCCACCGGTCCGCCGACCGCCGCCTGTCAGTTCGTTTGTCCAGCCTCGTCTCTCGCTAATGTTGTGCTAAGCTGGGATGACGGCTGCCAGGCATCCAGTATGTCTATGGCCTCTTGTTCTGTGGAATGCTCGGCGCCGGGCCTCGACGCTGCCCGACGCCACCAGGCAATTGCCCTCGCTGTCACCAGACCCCCGCTCTGGCAGAAAAAAAGGTGATCAGGGCTGCGCATCGATTCGTTTTCCAAACAGCTTTGCAAGCCCCACTCGCAAGCCGCCTGCAGATGTGAACGGTCCGTTCCATCGCCGTTCTTGCTCAAGTCCTCCTCCTCCTCTCCTCCTCCTGTTCTTTCAATCCAGTTGCGTTCAAAGTGTTGGCCTCTCGTTCTGTTGAATGCTCGGCGCCGGGCTCCGACGCTGCCCGACGCCACCAGGCAATTGCCCTCGCTCTCACCAGACCCCCGCTCTGGCAGAAAGAAAGGTGATCAGGGCTGTGCATATATATATATATATATATATATATATATATATATAATATATATATATCTACACATATCTATAAACATGTATGACTATATATATATATATATATATACATACATCCATACATACATACATACATACATACATACACACATACATATATATACATATATACGCATATACATATGTATATATACATATATATACAAATATATATATTTATATATATGGTCGCCCCCCGCCCAGCAAACCACCAAAACATGCACTGATCGTTTTCTGTTCATTATTATCCTCCTTCTCCTGTTTGTTTTCCTCCTTCTCTTTTTGTCCCTCCTCATTCTCACCCTCCTCCTCGTCCTTCTCCTCCCCCTCCTCCCCCTCCTCGAACGCCTTCGCAATCAGCGAAAGCGCTGAACAAAAAAAATGTTAACGGAGTTCCCCACATAAAGATGTTACGGGGTGTCATTGTTTCTTGTCTGCGCTCTGGTGGGGTCTCCCTGGAGGGGTGGGAGGGGCACGAAACCTGATGAATAATATGGTGTGCGAATACCCTGCCCGCTCTGGTGGGGCCTCCCTGGAGGGGTGGGAGGGGCACGAAACCTGATAAATAATATGGTGTACGGATACCCTGCCCGCTCTGGTGGGGCCTCCCTGGAGGGGTGGGAGGGGCACGACACCTGATAAATAACATGGTGTGCGAATACCCTGCCCGCTCTGGTGGGGCCTCCCTGGAGGGGTGGGAACGGCACGAAACCTAGTAATAAAATATGGCATGCGAATACCTTGCCCGCTCTGGCGGGGCCTCCCTGGAGTGGCGGGAGGGGCAGGAAACTTGATAAATAATATGGTGTGCGAATGACCTGCCCGCTCTGGTGGGGCCTCCCTGGAGGGGTGGGAGGGGCATGAAACCTGATAAATCATATGGTGTGCGAATACCCTGCCCGCTCTGGCGGGGCCTCCCTGGAATGTTGGGAGGGGCGCGAAACCTGATGAATAACATGGTGTGCGGATACCCTGCCCGCTCTGGCGGGGCCTCCCTGGAGGGGTGGGAGGGGCACGAAACCTGATAAATAATATGGTGTGCGAATGACCTGCCCGCTCTGGTGGGGCCTCCCTGGAGGGGTGGGAGGGGCACGAAACCAGATTAATAACATGGTGTGCGGATACCCTGCCCGCTCTGGCGGGGCCTCCCTGGAGGGGTGGGAGGGGCACGAAACCTGATAAATAACATGGTGTACGAATACCTTGCTTGCTCAGGCTGGGCCTCCCTGGAGGGGTGGGAGAGGCACGAAAACTTATAAATAACATGGTGTGCGAATACCCTGCTCGCTCAGGCGGGGCCTCCCTGGAGGGGTGGGATGGGCAGGATACCTGATACATAACATGGTGTGCGAACACCCTTCCCGCTCTGGTGGGGCCTCCCTGGAGGGGTGGGAGGGGCACGAAACCTGATAAATAGCATGGTGTGCGAATACCCTGCTCGCTCAGGCGGGGCCTCCCTGGAGGGATGGGTGGGGCAGGAAACCTGATAAATATCATGGTGTGCGAATACCCTGCTCGCTCAGGCGGGGCCTCCCTGGAGGGGTGGGAGGGGCACGAAACCTGATAAATAACATGGTGTGCGAATACCCTGCCCGCTCAGGCGGGGCCTCCCTGGAGGGGTGGGAGGGGCGCGAAACCTGATAAATAACATGGTGTGCGAATACCCTGCTCGCTCAGGCGGGGCCTCCCTGGAGGGGTGGGAGGGGCACGAAGCCTGATAAATCATGGTGTGCGAATACCCTGCTCGCTCAGGCGGGGCCTCCCTGGAGGGGTGGGAGGGGCACGAAACCTGATAAATAACATGGTGTGCGAATACCCTGCTCGCTCAGGCGGGGCCTCCCTGGAGAGGTGGGAGGGGCACGAAACCTGATAAATAACATGGTGTGCGAATACCCTGCTCGCTCAGGCGGGGCCTCCCTGGAGGGGTGGGAGGGGCGCGAAACCTGATAAATAACATGGTGTGCGAATACCCTGCTCGCTCAGGCGGGGCCTCCCTGGAGGGGTGGGAGGGGCACGAAACCTGATAAATAACATGGTGTGAGGAAAGGCATGGTATGGTATGGGATGGTGGATGCATGGTATGGTATGGTAAGGTATGGTATGGAGTGGCATGGTATTGGCATGGTATGATACAGTATGGGATGGTGGAGGAAGCGGGAGGAGGAGGAGGAGGAGGAGAGGATGTTCTGGGAAAACAAGAACCCCACTCAGGATGTGGGGAAACAATCCTGGCGAAGGTCCCAACCATATTCAGTTGTGGGTACCGTAATTGTGAATATCTGCTTCGGTGAAGCTCCCTATGGGGCCACGAAGCGCTGCACTGGGCGGGGGGGAAACGCTGTACTGTGTGGGTGGTGTGCCGAATTGAGTTTCCGGGACGCATGCGGACGGTCCCACTAAGGGCTTCGGTGGAGCTCCCTATGGGGCCACGAAGCGTTCTACTGAGTGAGTGAAAAAGCCGAAGTGGGTTTCCGGGACGCATACGGACTGGCCCACTGGGGGCTTCGGTGGAGCCCCCCATGGGGCCACGGAGCGTTGCACTGCGCGGGTGAAAATGCCAAATTACATTTCCCGGACGCATACGGACGGTGGCATTGGGGCCTTGGGTGTAGCCCCCTATGGGGCCACGAAGCGCTGCACTGGGTGGGCGAAAATGCTAAATTGGGCTTCCGGGGCGCATGCAGACGGGGGCATTGGAGGCTTCGGTGGAGCTCCCTATGGGGCCACGAAGCGCTGTACTAGGTGTGCGGGACGCATGCGGACGGTAGCACTGGGACCTTCGGTGGGGCTCCCTATGGGGCCACGAAACGCTGTATCGGGCGTGCGGGACGCATGCGGACGGTAGCACTGGGACCTTCGGTGGAGCTCCCTATGGGGCCACGAAACGTTGTATTGGATGGGTGAAACGCAGAGAGGAAGGGGACGAGGCCACGAAACGCCGTACTGGGCGTGCGGGACGCATGCGGACGGTAGCGCTGGGACCTTCGGTGGAGTTCCCTATGGGGCCACGAAACGCTGTTTTGGGCGTGCGGGACGCATGCGGACGGTAGCATTGGGACTTTCGGTGGGGCTCCTTCTGGGGCCACGAAACGTTGTATTGGGTAGGTGAAACGCAGGGAGGAGGGCCACGAAACGCTGTACTGGGTGTGCTGGACGCATGCGGACGGTAGCACTGGGACCTTCGGTGGAGCTCCCTATGGGGCCACGAAACGCTGTACTGGGTGTGCGGGACGCATGCGGACGGTAGCACTGGGACCTTCGGTGGAATTCTCTATGGGGCCGGTGAAACGCAGCGAGGAGGGGGAGGAGGGCCACGAAACGCTATGCGGGGTGTGCGGGACGCATGCGGACGGTAGCGCTGGGATTTTCGGTGAAGCTCCCTATGGGGCCACGAAGCGCGGTACTGGGTGTGCGGTACGCATGCGGACGGTAGCATTGGGACCTTCGGTGGGGCTCCCTCTGGGGCCACGAAACGTTGTACTGGGTACGTGAAACGCAGGGAGGAGGGGGAGGAGGGCCACGAAACGCTGTAGTGGGCGTGCGGGGCGCATGCGGATATTAGCACTGGGACCTTCGGTGGAGCTCCCTATGGGACCACGAAGCGTTGTATTGGGTGTGCGGTACGCATGCGGACGGTTGCAGTGGACCTTCGGTGGGGCTCCCTACGGGGCCACGAAACGCTGCACTCGGTGGGCGAAACGCACGGAGGAGGGGGAGGAGGGCACACGAAACGCCGTACTGGGCGTGCGGGACGCATGCGGACGATAGCACTGGGACTTTCGGTGGAGCTCCCTATGGGGCCACGAAACGCTGTACTGGGTGTGCGGGACGCATGCGGACGGTAGCACTGGGACCTTTGGTGGGGCTCCCTACGGGGCCACGAAGCGCTGTACTGGGTGGGTGAAACGCAGGGAGGAGGGGGAGGAGGGCCACGAAACGCTATACAAGGTGTGCGGGACGCATGCGGACGGTAGGCTCCCTGTGGGTCCACGAAACGTTGTATTGGGTGGGGGGGGAGGAGGGCCACGAAACGCTGTACTGGGTGTGCGGGACGCATGCGGACGGTGGAAAGGAGGAGGGGGCAGAGGAGGAGGGGAGAACGCGGGGACCGTCTCTTCAAAACGAGGACCCAACACCACAGGATGGTTGGGAAAAATAAGAAAAGAACACTCACAAAACATGCGATTTCGGAGGAACCTTGGCCCCGTCCCGTTTCCCCAGAAGTTCTCCTGAAATCGTAGTTTGTTTGGCTTGTTGGTGTTATGTTGTTTTGTGTCTTTAGTTTTTGCTGGGGGGGGTCAGCGCTTTTCGCTCACAGAGGAAATCCTTTTGCATCCCGCCTGAAAAAGAAACGTTTTTGCACGCCGCCATTAAAGGATTCCTTTTTTCTTCCGCCACGAGAGGAATCCGTTCCTACTGTGCCGTAGTAGGAATTTGTTTTGTATTCATTCCACCACTGAAGGAATCCTTATGTAATCCACCACCAAGGAAATCCTTTATTCCGCCACGACAGGAATCCTTTTTTGCATTCTGCCACAAAGGGAATCATGTTGTATTCCATTGTGTACTCGGCCACAAGGATTCTCTTTGAATTCCGCCACAAAAGAATCCCCTTCTGTGTGTGTATGTTGAAAATACAAATGTGTGTGTGTGTATATATATATATATATATATATAAATATACGAGGCCCGGGCGCCCAGGGCCCGTGGTTCGGGAGGGCGTGGGCAGACTGCCCCAGAGAGCACCCCGGGGAGCTCCCAGAGCACCCCGGAGCGGCCCTGGAGCTCCCAGATTGCCCCAGGGAGCTACCAGAAGCCCCCGGGGACTTCGACAAGCCCCTCCAAGACAGCCCCAACGTGGCCCCAACATAGCCCCAAATGGGTTCGAGACCGCAAATACAAAGCCCAAGAGGCCTCCAAGAGGCCTCCAGAGACCTCCGAGAGGCGTCCCGAGAGAGCCCGAAGAGGCCCAAATCCTTGATTTTCATGTCTTTGTTTCTCTATGTTTTTCGGTGTCTCGCGTTTTCGACCTTCCGACGCTCCTTGACAGCCGACGACGCCCCCAAGACAGCCCCAAGACAGCCCCAAGACCGCCGAAAAGGCCCCCAACAGAGCCCAAAGACTGCCCCAGGGAGCCCGAAAATTGACCGGGACGAGCCTCAGACGGCCCAAGAGAGCCCCAGGACAGGCCCAAGTTGGGCCCCAGAGCGCTCCAGAAGGCCCTGAGGCCCCAGAGCGCTCCAAGAAGCTCCGGGAGGCGCCAAGGCGCTCCAAGACGGCCTTGATGGCCCCAACATGGCCCCAGATGGGCCCAACACGGCCAATACACACCCCAAGAGAAATCCAAGAGGCCCCACGAGAGCTCCGAGAGGCGTCCCGAGAGAGCCCGAAGAGGGCCATATCCTTGATTTCCGGACGTTTGTTCAAGTATTGTTCGTTTTCTTGTGTTCTCGAGTTTCCACCGCTCCAAGACGGCCCGAAGATCGCCCAAAGACCGCAGAAGAGGCCCCAAGAAGAGCCCCAAGACGGCCCCAGAGAGCATGAAAACTGCCCAGGAACAGCCCAGAATTGCCCACAAGAATCCCAGGAGAGGCACAAGATGGGCCCCAGAGCGGGAGTGGGAGCCCCCAGGGCGCTCCAAGACGGCCGAGATGAGTCCAACGTGCCCAAGAGGAGCTCAAGACGGCAAGCACACAGCCCAAAAGGTCTCCAAGGGGGCCCAAGGGAGCTCCGAGAGACTTCCCGAGAGGGCCCAAAGAGGCCCACATCATTGATTTGCATTGGTTTGTTCGATGTTTTACGCTTTCTCGCGTTCTCGAGCTTCCAATGCTAGAAGACAGCCGCAGACGTCCCCCAGACCGCCCCGAGACCGCCGAAGAGGCATCCAAAAGAGAGGTGGGGGTGGGGGGGGGGGCGTGTGGGGGGGGGGAGGGTTGTGTGTGTGTGTGTGTGCGAGTATGTGTGTGTGTGTGTGTGTGTGCGTGCGTGCGTGCGTGCGTGCGTGCGTG
>CAUYUJ010019402.1:10000-56013 GCA_963575745.1 Prorocentrum cordatum | reverse complement strand
GTGCGCGTGTGCGCGTGTGCGCGTGTGCGCGTGTGCGCGTGTGCGCGTGTGCGCGTGTGCGCGTGTGCGCGTGTGCGCGTGTGGCGTGTGCGCGTGTGCGCGTGTGCGCGTGTGCGCGTGTGCGCGTGTGCGCGTGTGCGCGTGTGCGCGTGTGCGCGTGTGCGCGTGTGCGCGTGTGCGCGTGTGCGCGTGTGCGCGTGTGCGCGTGTGCGCGTGTGCGCGTGTGCGCATGTGCGCGTGTGCGCGTGTGCGCGTGTGCGCCGCGCGCGTGTGCGTGTGCGTGTGCGTGTGCGTGTGCGTGTGCGTGTGCGTGTGCGTGTGCGCGTGCGCGTGCGTGCGCGTGCGCGTGCGCGTGCGCGTGCGCGTGCGCGTGCGCGTGCGCGTGCGTGTGCGCGTGCGTGTGCGTGGTGCGTGGTGCGTGGTGCGTGGTGCGTGGTGCGTGGTGCGGGTGCGTGGTGCGTGGTGCGTGGTGCGTGGTGCGTGGTGCGTGGTGCGTGGTGCGTGGTGCGTGGTGCGTGGTGCGTGGTGCGTGGTGCGTGGTGCGTGGTGCGTGGTGCGTGGTGCGTGGTGCGTGGTGCGTGGTGCGTGGTGCGTGGTGCGTGGTGCGTGGTGCGTGGTGCGTGGTGCGTGGAGCGTGGTGCGTGGTGCGTGGTGCGTGGTGCGTGGTGCGTGGTTGGTGTGTGTTGTGTGTTGTGTGTGTGTTGTGTGTTGTGTGTGTGTGTGTTGTGTGTTGTGTGTTGTGTGTGTTGTGTGTTGTGTGTTTGTGTGTTGTGTGTTTGTGTTGTGTGTGTGTGTGTGTGTTGTGTGTTGTGTGTGTGTGTGTGTTGTGTGTGTGAGTGTGAGTGTGTGTGTGTGTGTGTGGTGTGTGTGTTTTGCGTGTGTGTGTGTGTGTTTTGTGTGTGTGTTTTGTGTGTGTGTGTGTGTGTGTGTGTGTGTGTGTGTGTGTGTGTTTTGTGTGTTTTGTGTGCGTTATGTGTGTTATGTGTGTGTGTGCGTGTGTATTCCCCAGGAAACTGGCACCAGCCCCCCCGCGGCTACTGGCCCCGCCCGCGGCCACCCCACGAGAGCGAGATTGGCAGTCTGTTCTGCCCCGCTCCGCAGGGACCACTCTTCATTCCGCGCGCCCGGCACCCGCGCACAGTTCACGGACACCGCGGTGTTGGTGTCGACGGAGAGCGAGTTCTGGCAGGCTGGTCGCGGGTTATGGGTCGCGGCGGCCTTCGGCAGCTTTCGACAGTCCGGGCACCCAGGTGCCGAGGTAATGATGACGACGATGACGCCGCCGACGACGACGACGCCGCCGCCGCCTCCGACGACGACTTGCTGAGCGGCGACGACTAGTTACGACGACGACCACGTCAGCGAGTGACTGCGTTCCGCGGCGTCTTCCGTAGCGGCTTTTGCCACGGATTTGGAGAGTTCCGTCGCGCGAAAGCACAACCTACGTTTACCACGTTGTGGCATCCACAAGCTTATGTCTGGCCCCGAGGCAATCAGAAAACGGCTTGGATGTCACATGAGAAACATGTTTTCTGGGGACGGGATCGACTGCCACTGCGCGCGCGTGCGCGTGCATATGCCAGGGGCATTATTGTGTCCACGTGGGATCAGTTCGATTGGCAAAGGCGTGGAGCACCGCGTCGGCACGTCTTCTCGTTGGCTCTGCGACCAGTGAGCAGAAACGCTGCGCCACCAGAAGATGTGTGTCCTGACGAGGGACGGGGGCTGATCATGTAGAATAGGTTTGGGAATTCTCCAGAACGCATCAATTTCGTTTGGGCACTGCACCGTCGAACCTAGAAAACTTGCCTCAAAGTTCATGTACTCCAAGTCTCCACTGGGGTGTCACATGACACTGTCAATTGTGTGTGTGTGTGTGTTTGTTTGTGCATGTGTTTGTGTTTGTTATTGTGGTTGCGCTTGTGGTTGCAATTGCGTGCGTGTGTGTGTAGCGTGGTGTCGTGTCGTGTCGTGTCGTGTCGCGTGGTCTGTGTGTGTGTGTTTGTGCCTGTGGGGACGTGCGTGCTTGCGTGTGGTTGTGTGTGAATGTGTGAATATGTGTGGATGTGTGCGACTGCGTGTGTCTGTGCGTCTGTGTGTCAGTCTGTGCGTCTGTGTGTTTGTGTGTCTGTGTGTGTCTGTGTGTGTCTGTGTCTCTGTGTGTCTATGTTGGTGTCTGGGTCTGCCTGGGTGTAGGTGACTCTGTGTCTCTGAGTCTGTGTTTTGTGCCTGCGTGTGAGTGCAATTGCGTGCGTTCGTGTGTGTGCGGATGTGTGAATGTGTGTTAATGTGTGCGTATGTGTCTGTGTGTTTGTCTCTGTGTTTCTCTGTCTCTGTGTCTCTGTGTCTCCGTGTCCCTGTGTCTCTGTGTCCGTGTCTGTGTGTGTGTCTGTTTTTCTGTGTGGTTGTGCGATTGTGTCTCTGTGTGTCTGTGTGTCTGCGTGTCTGTGTGTTTGTGTGCGTGTCTCTGCCGTATTTCTGGCAGTCAGGAATGGCCGCCGAAAGGGGAGAGAGAGAGAGAGGGATATATAGAAAATTACCCGAAACGTAGCCAACTATTGTGTCACGCTGGGCGACTTTTTGTATGAACGGTCCATACAAAGAAAAACATAATGGTAGATATGCAGCACTCGGAAACGATTCGTAGAACATTGTCGGGCCACTCGCGTCGCGCACCTGTGCAAGAGTGGGCCACTGAGGACAAAGCCGTGTGCTACGTGACGTTCCGGCGCGTTGCGCTCTGTGATACAACAGCGTCGCGCGCTTAATGATGCTACGGCGCCACGCGTCATGTGGGCACGCATTCTGTGGGCGCTCTGCATTCCGCCGTGCCTCCCAGAAGCCCACGAAGAGAGCAACGGTTGCGGAGTTCGCAGCCTCCGATTGAGTCGCGAGGTCTCAAATTATCCGCGCTGCCCTCACCGCCGCCGTGCCTCCCAGGAGCCCACGAGAGTGGTGATGCTTGCGCAGCTCGCAAACCCCACTGCAGCCGCGAGGTCTCAAATGATTAGCGCTGCAATCACATCCGCCGTGGCACCCAAAGGCCAAAGGCCCACGAAAGTGGCGACAGTTGCGAAGTTCGCAGCCACCCACGGGGACACGACGTCTCGAAGTGATCTGCGCTGCCGCCCATTCCGCTGGACCCCCCAGTAGCACACGAAAGTGGCGACAGTTATGCACGTCGCAACCACCCACGGAGCCGCGTGGTCTCATCTGGACGCGCGTTGCCCTCGACCCCTCTGGACCTCCCAGGAGCCCGCAAGAGTCGCAGTTGCGCAGGCCCGAAGCCACCGCGTACACCTCCACCACAGTGGACCTCCAAGGAACCCACGAACGTGGCGACCGGTGCGCGGTTCGCAGCCACCCATGGCGCCGCGAAGTTTCGTATGGGTCCGCGTGCAACCCTACGTCCGCCTGGCACCCCACAAGTCCACGAAAGTGGCGGTTAGTGCGCAATTCGCAACCACCCAGAGAGCCGCGAAAACTCGTTTGGATGCGCGCACAACGCAAGGCCGCACGATTTCTTTCCTGTGAGCCCACGAGTGGCAACGATTGCGCAGTCCGAAGCCACACGGGGAGCCTCGTCTGGATGCGCGTACACTTCCATTCCGTTGGACACCCCAGGGGTCCACGAACGTGGCGACACTTGCGCAATTCAAAGACACCGAGGGAACAGCGAATTCCCGTTTGGACGCGCGTGAAATTCCACTCCAATGGACCCCCCACGAGCCCACGAACGCGGCGACCGTTGCGCAGTCCGCAGCCACTTGGGGAGCAGAGAGGTTTCGTTTGGGCCCACCTGGCCCCCGACACCCGTGCCTCTCCCAGGAGCCCGCGAAAGTGGCGACGTTTGCGCAGTTCGCAGCCATCCAGGGAACAGCGACGCAAAGTCTAAAATGATGTGCGTTGCCTTCACTTCCGCCGTGCCTTCCAAAAGCCAGCGAAAGTGGCGACACTTGAGCAGTTCGCAGCCACCCAAGGAACAGCGAGGTTTCGACTGGGCCCGCGTGGCCCCCAACCTCGCTGGAGTCCCCAGGGGCCCACGAAACGAGCGACAACAGCTCGCAGCCACCCAGGGAGCAGCGAGGGTTCGTCTGGATCCGCGTGGCCCCCGACCCCGCTGGACCTCCTAGGAGCCCACGAGAGCGGCGATCGGCGTGCAGATCGCAGCCACAAAAGGAGCAGCGATGTGCCGGCTGGGTCCGCGTTGCCCCCGAGTCCGCTGGACCTCCCAGGACCCCACGGAAATGGCGACACTTGCGCAGTCCGAAGCCACCCAGGGAGCAGCGAAGTCTCATCTGGGTCTGCGTGGCCCGCGCCCCCGAGATTAGCGACAGTTGCGCAGTTCGCAGCCACCCAGGGAGCAGCGCAAGAGGAGGAGGAGGAGGAGGAGGAGGAGGAGGAGTGGGTGCCACAATGCTCGATTCAAAACGAAAACCCAACACAGGAAGGTTGGGAATAACATCCACCCTGAGCAGTCAAACGCAAAAGCCCCGACCACAGGAGACCATCGAGGATTTGTCCTCGGGGCTGCCCGCGGCACCAGGAGCATTTGCACACAAACCTTTATTGCGACTCAGTCGGCTTTGTGAGCTCTGACTCGCCGTCCTGTGGTGTAGTCCATGTTCTCCATGTTCCAATCTAGTACCCCTGCTCACCTACCCCTGGCAAGGCACAAGGTTGTGACCATGAGTTATTCTCATCATGGGTGTCGGCGCGAGAACGCGAGGACGCGAAGCACGAATCACGGAGCCAGGTGAACGACGAATGAAAATTGAATCGATTGCGCCGACAGTCGTGAGGAAGTTTGCTGCGTCGATTCGCGCGTAAGCCTTGGCCTGCGTCAGCCACCGCGCAAGGTCGCTATTCAATCGATATTACGTTCTAATACGTTTTTTCTCCTCCTCTCTCGCTCTCGCTCTCTCTTTTCTCGTCCCCTCCCTCCTTTTCCCTGGCCCGAGTCCGGAGCGATCGTGCTCGTTCGGTGCAATCGGTGTTGCGTCGATTTCACATTGTCGATGTTGCGTCCTTCCGTTCCTCCCTCCCTCCCTTGTCCCCTCCTTATTTTCCATGTCCAATCATGAATGCATCAGCAGCAGAGAGTTGTAATTGTTTCACTCCGCGTCCGGTATCGGACCGGGCTTCGTGCTCGTTTGGGACCTTGACCTTGACCTTGTTTATAAGCGGCTGGAAGCCGTTGCGGTGCGCATGCAGTTTGTGGACTGACTTTATGGCGGAACCGTTGGCCGCAGAGTGGCCGCTTCAGTGACAGGAGCCGGGCACTGCTACGCGAGGGAAAAAAAATCATGCGCAAAACAATTCATTGATCTTTCCTATCGCTCTCTCCGCCCGAATAATGCCGAAGTCGCGAATCTTCCTGAGGGGTTGCTCGGCGACGCAGCGCTTGCGTCGGCCGCGGCCCCTCCCCCGGGTCAGCGCAAAAGGGGGCCCCAGGCCCAAGGAGTGCGCGCTTGGCGTGCCCTCCCCTTCTAGCCGCGGCTCTGCTTCAGGTCTGAGGGGATTCGGCGGCGATCACAGGTAAGGATGTAACTCCTGGGAGGATAATCCGTAAGGGCTTCGCCCCATGCCGCCGGCTCCCTGTCTCGGATAATGGGAGATGCAAAAGCTAAATCATGAGGTCTGGGCGCCTCCGTGAAGCAGTGTAGGGACATGTTTGTTTTTCGACCCTGACCCTACGGATCTGCGTCACGGGTGCCACCGAATTTCAGAAATGTCGCAAATCCCTTGTGTTTTTGAACCCTGCCCTGACCTTACGGATCTGCGTGAGGGGTGCCGCCGAATTTCAGAAATGTGGCAAATCCCATGTGTTTTTGGACCCTGACCTTACGGATCTGCGTGAGGGGTGCCGCCGAATTTCAGAAATGTGGCAAATCCCCTTCGTTTTTGGACCCTGACCCTTCCTATCTGCGTAAGGGATGCCACCGAATTTCAGAAATGTGGCAAATCCCATATGTTTTCGGAGCCTGACCCCGCCGATCTGCGTGAGGGGTGCCGCCGAATTTCAGAAATGTGGCAAATCCCATTCGTTTTTGGACCCTGACCCTTCCTATCTGCGTAAGGGATGCCACCGAATTTCAGAAATGTGGCAAATCCCATATGTTTTCGGAGGCTGACCCCGCCGATCTGCGTGAGGGGTGCCACCGAATTTCAGAAATGTGGCAAATCCCTTGTGTTTTTGCACCCCGATCTGCGTGAGGGGTGCCGCCGAATTTCAGAAATGTGGCAAATCCTTTCTGTTTTTGCACCCTGACCCCGCCGTTCTGAGTGAGGGGTGCCGCCGAATTTCAAAATGTTGCAAATCCCGTATGTTTTTCCACCCTGACCCCGCCGATCTTCGTGAGGGGTGCCGCCGAATTTCAGAAATGTTGCAAATCCCTTGAGTTTTTGGACCCTGACCCTGCGGATCTGCGTGAGGGGTGTCAACTTTTACCCCCCCAGAATTCTGATAACCCTCCCAGGGCGTGGTAAAAATGCCCGTTTTGGACCACCCCCCCTCGCGCGGGCCATCAACAAAGAACAGTAAGCAGCAAGAAGCAGAACTGCAACAAGGAAGAGCACGCAGCAAGAAGCATGACTGTAACAGTGGAAACTGGAGGCTGCAACTGGCACAGGAAGCTGCGAAGCTTAGCCCTGTAGCCTGGTGGCCCCACAAGGGGGCCGGCGGATTACAGCATCGGCGCTTGTGCGTCCGTGGCCAAGACTTGCCCAAGCTGGCATGACCCCGCGAAATACTGCTTAATCCGGGGCTTAGCCCTGGGCTTGGTCTGGCGTAATCCGGCTTAGTCGCCCTTCCATCGGGCTCAACGGTCTTTGATTGCACTTGTGTAGAATTTGGCTCTATGTGGGCCCCGTCCGTTGCTCGCAGATCGCTTCCCCATAATGCTTTCCCAGACCTGCTGCTGTTTTGTACCGAGCCGGCTTGAGGCTTAAATGCTAACGGTAGCGAACGCCCGGGAAATATTTATATTTTTGTGACAGCAGTTGCCGCCACTCCGCCGCTGCGCGGACCAGGGGGAAGGGGAGCGACCCCGGCTCCGCAGT
Organism: Prorocentrum cordatum; assembly: GCA_963575745.1. Classification (NCBI taxonomy): domain Eukaryota; class Dinophyceae; order Prorocentrales; family Prorocentraceae; genus Prorocentrum; species Prorocentrum cordatum. Next base: position 48,951 of record CAUYUJ010019402.1, on the reverse strand, counting down.
GCTAGCGGAGCTGACAACCTCCACGGAGGGCGCCGCCGCGCGCCATAGCGAAGAGATCTTCAATCACAGCGAGGAGGTCCAGCACAACATCGTGGTCATCAGTACGACAGAGAGCAGCACCAACACGACATCAGTTACGACCAGAACGCGTTCGAGCAGAACTACGACGATATGGCGACCAACCGACGAGGTGGTGGTGGCCATGGAGTGCGTACGCCCAATAGGAAGCCAATGACAGGTTCACATGGCGTTGGTGATTTGTGCCCGTCTACTCTGCCGCCGCGCGGTGGATGGGACAATCAGCGACACTACGGCCATGCTTCCGGTTGGTTTGGCAAGGACGTGGAGAGAATACCGACATGGGACGGGACGTTTCCGCGATGGCGCTGCTTCAGGAAAGACGTGGCCTTGTGACTGAAGGGAATCAACCTTCTCCTGGGCTGCGAAGGTGGTGAGGTGCCAAACGGGCCCATCGAAGACGTTGGTTGAGGGGATCGCGACGGAGGCGTTGCGTGCCGGCCAGTGAGAGCACGACGAGGACACAGAGGAACGGTCGAACCCAAGCTTTATTGAATCGCTTCGCTCATTCCGCCGGCCCGTGATATGGCATCGCTGGTTTTTGTTTGTGTGTTCGTTGCCCATGTTGCGCTCTTGGGGGCGGGTGTCGTTCGGACGCGTTGCGTGGGGAGTTTTGATGGTGAAGCAGTTCCCTGGGGGTCGTCTCTCGATGGGGCGAAATAGAGTCGTCGTCAAGATGCTTCTTTGGGGGGCCTCTTGGGGTCTGTTGAGAGGCCGTTCGGGGGCGCCTGGGAGACATGTTTGAAGCCTTCTGGGGCTTCTTTTGGGCCTCCTGGGAGTCTCCTGGGGCCTCTTGGCGACATCTTGGGGCCTCTTGGAGGCCTCTTGGGGCCTCTTTGGGACCTCCTGGGCGCCTTCTGGGACGGAGGGCTCCATTTTTGAGTTCTCGGTATCCCTCCTGAGTCCCTCTTGGGCCCGTCTTGGGGCCTCTTGGTCCGTCTTGGGCGGCACTTGGGCCGTCTTGAGGGCTCTCTTGGGTCGTTTCGGCGCCGTCTTGGGAGCTTCGTGGGCCGTCTTGGAGCGGTCTTGGGGGCCTCTTGGGCCGTCTTGGAGCGTCCGGAAGCCGAAAAAGCCAGAACACAAAAAACATAGAAAAAACCAATGAAAATCAACGATTTTGGCCTCTTGGGGCTCTCTTCGGAGGCCTCTTGGAAGGCTCTTGGGGCGTCTTGGAGGCCTCTTGGGCTGTCTTGGGGGCCTTTTGGGCCGTCTTGGGGTCATCTTCGGCGTCTTCGAGCGCTCTTTGGGCGTCTCGGGGGCCTCTTGGGCAGTCTTGGGGGCCTCTTGGGGCACTCTGAGCGCGCTCTGGGGAGCCTGAGAGGCCGCACCCAGAAGGAAAACCATCTCTGAGTAGACTTGGTCGGGCGGCGGTCGGGCGGCGACCGGGCGTTGGTCGGGGTACTTTTCGCCGGGGGACCCCCAGGGGCCGCCCCGCGCGCGCGAACTAGAAATACTGTTAATACTGTTAACCAGTTACCGGAGATCTTAGCACGCCCTGGCCCGTTGGGCCGGCGAATTTCAGTGAGAGCATGACGAGGACACAGAGGAACGGTCGAACCCAAGCTTTATTTCAAAAATGCAACAAACACTCAATTGAGGTGTGACGTTTTGTCGGCACGGACAAGCCGAGCAGGGAATGATCGGTAATGGTTTACAGATTCAAGATCCTGGCGAGGCGCCCAGGGGAGGATATGAATGTTTGGGTGATCCGGTTCGGCGAAGTCGAGCCGAGCCCGGCGAGGAAGAGGTTGGACTACCAGCAGCTACTGACGGGAGCGGCGAAGAGGGGGGTCAGGATTAGGGGGGTGTGCGTATCATGATTCAGTGCATGATGTATTTCGGAACTAAACAACCACAGCGTTTGCTTGCACCCGATGTGTAAGATCGTTGTGCCCGCGCAGTCGGCAGGCACATTCACCAGTGGCGCAATGTGAATTTACCGCGTTGCACATGTTCATTGTGATTGCGTTCTGTTGCACCGTGTCTCCGAGCGCCCCGTGGCTCGCGGCTCCATGGTCCGGTGGCGGCTCGTGGTTTCTCGGTATTTTGGCCCGTGACCTCCTTGGCCGCGCGTCCCCGCGATGCCGCGGCTCGCGGCGCCGCGGCACTTTTGCGACGGGGCCGATCGCGAAAACGCTGCGGTGTCAAATGGTGGCGCCCAATCCGCTCGTTGGCCTCGAATTCCGAGAGAACACATGACGCTGGCCATGACATTCCCGAAGAACGCATGGCACGGACCCGAGCTTGCCGGGAACATCTGGCCACGGCCATGAGTTCCGAGAGCACGCATGACATTGGCCATGAGACCAAATGGCAACGACCATGGGTTCCGAGACAACACATGGCACTGGCCATGAAATTCCCAGAGCGCACATGGCGCGGACGCGAGTTTGCAAGGAACACCTGCCACTGGCCGGGAGATCCGCGAGAACGCATGCCAAGGATCCAGAAATCCCTTCTGCGCCCAGAGTCACAATCAAAAACAATATCAAGATCCATATGGGATTTGCGCGGGCATGAGTTCTGCGAAAACACATGGCCAGGTCACGCCGTTCACCGACGCACATGCGCACTTTCCAGATTCTCCCTTTCCCCGCTTCCATCCCGCCTCTCCCTCCTGCCCCCCCCCTCTTGTCGCCCCACCCCCTTCCCTGGCTGCCATTTCGTTCCCGCGGCCCCTGGGGCGCTTCGTGGCCCGCGGCTTCCTCGGCTACGGAATGCTCGGAATCTCAGGGCCCTGGGTTCGCGACGTCGCGCTTAGGTCGGGCGGGCGGCACGCCCAATAACGCTTCAAAAATCGACTTATGCGCGCGCTCGTTTTGAATTCAGTTCGTAGCGACTGCCCTCTGGTTGTGTTACGATTGGCGTACGTTCGTGCCGCTCGCGACTGGGCCGCAATCTGGCTGGCTGGCTGGCTGGCTGGCTTCGGTTCGGAACCGATGTTTCTGGCGGTCAGCGGGCTTCTACGATGTCCGATTGCGCTCCCGCGCGCGTAGCCCTGCGAGCTGCGCGCAGCACTTCCCCCCTCTTTGCCGCCTCCGATACTGCCCGGCGCTAGCCCATAGACAAGGCAGGACGCATCGAGCATCTGAAGAGCATGCTGGCGACCGCGACGGGAGGAGACCTTGCTCGGCCCCCGGCACGCCGAGGCGCTGTTCGCGCGCGAGGACGGCGAAGCGCGGGAGCAGAGCCACGCGGCGAAGGCAGAGAAGCACGTCAGTCTGCACGAGGAGAGTGGACGCATGCCGCGGCAGAACGCTGCGAGGATGACGACGAAAAGACATTCGGACGAACCGCCCGCGCCGCCGCGCGAAGGCGGCGCGCGCGAATCGAGGGGGGCGCCGCGGCGTCTCGGGGCTAGGTCGCGATAGTGGCGAAATCGAGGGCGGCCGCCGCGCCTTTGCCGAGGTGGGCCTCCCCGACGCGCCGGGGCGGGGCAACGCGAAGGCGCCGCCTTCCACTGGCCATCGCAACGGGGCCCAGCTGGCGGAGCACACGAGCACTCGCAAGGCACCGCTGCCCTGGGAGGTCGGGCAGTTGACAATGCCAGAGCAGGAGAAGGATACCTACATATTTAGTCAGAAGCAGGACGAGGGACTAGCCAATCGCGCGACAGGGCCCAGCCATCGCAGGCCCCGCAAGACGCCATGGCCCCACTTCGAAGACAAGTCGCGTCTACGTTGCGAAGGAAGCTGGAACCGTGCGAGACGTGGCGCTGGAGCGATTGCGACTGCCTGGGGCTCGAACCCTGCGCGCCCTCCTGTTGCGTCGACGGCAGGTGGCGGACGCGGACTCGGATGCGGGGGTCGGTCGTCCCCGCTCGTTTTCGGTCGCGGCGCCCATAGGCGGCGAGGTCGGCATCTGTCGATGTGGCTAGTCGGCTCGATGCTGATGATGGGTCTCTGCAAGGGCGCGGGCCCGCCGGCCGCGGCCTGTCCGACGGAGGAGGCGTCGCGCAAGGTTCGCGCGCCCCATGAAGGTGAGGAAACGAATCGAGACGCCATGATCTCGGCTGGTGGGCCCAGACCTGATCGAGCGAGGCGAACCCGACGGAGTTCCCGAGCGCCGCGGGCGGCCTCTTTAATTTTTCGCGAGGCCGAGTGCGAGGGCCCCAACGGAGGAGACCGCGGGCGCGAACCCTTACGCGCAGGAGCTCTCCATGACCAGCGAGGGCGCGCGCGAGGGGGCAAAGAAGCGCGGGCTGCCGAGGCTGTAGAGCACTTTGGTCGAGTTCGGCACGAATTTTTGGGGCACCGCTGGAAGGTTGAAAGCTTTTCGAGAGGTCAGTCGCGCGAAACCCAGGCTGCCGGCGATCGCCTTCGAACCGCATAGGGTCACTTCGCGCGCCGAGTGCCACGCGAGGAAGTGCAAGGACCGGGATCGCCAATTCTTCAAGTCCACGAGCCAAGTAGTAGACTTGCACAGGAGCCACGGTGGAACCAGCCTTGAGGGCCGCGGCAAAGCGCCCCCGGGAAGCGCTGGACCTAAGTTGGTCTGGACTCAAATCGCAGAGAGGCGAGCTACACGGGGCGCCGACAATTCTGCTCGCGTCGCAAGCGGAGTTCACGAACCACTTGAACAAACGACACAATCATGAGCGGCGTTGCCCATTTGTATATTCGGCAGCAAGGTCACTGCGCGGACTGGGCCGTGCCCGAAGCTGTCGGCGAGTGCAATCGCGGGCGCGCGGTTGGAGATCCATGCGACGAAGGGGGCGCCGCTCGCTAAAGAGCATGTTCTGGACGGCGACGACGATGACTTAGATGACGGCATTCGCGACGAGGCAGACGAGGAAGATCAGGAAACATGCGAAGGAGAAGTCACGGCGACGAACACCAAGTACGCCCCGATAGAATTCCGCAGCGCGGCGACGCGGCTTCGCCGAAACTCGAGCCCCCCGCTTCAGGCGCAGTTCCGGCGCACGCTACGGCGCGGCGGCGCCGGCGAGGAGGCGTTGGATTTGCGCGGAGCTCAGCCGAACCGGATTTAGAGCTATCAAGTACCCCGCCCGGTTGAAGTATCTCAGTGACGCATCTCGTCAATAAGATGGTAATCGATTTGTTCGCGGCGCACGCGGAGTCGGACGTTGCCGTGGAAATACTGGACGCGTTGGACATCAAGACGGCCTTCACTTTGGTGGCAACGGTGCCAGAGCCCGCATCATGTCGCGGCAGCGTTGGAGCGTCGGTTGCTGGATCAGTCAAGCAAGAGCCCTGGCGAGCGGCGTGGACGATGACGGCGGGGGGCCCATGCGGAGATTAGCCCGCTTCTGGAGGCAATGGCACGCGGGTGTTCTGCACGGCGGCGAAGGCCCCGCAGCGGAACGGAATGCGCGAGCGCGCTGGAGGTGATTGGGAGATGTGGGAGGCTGTCATCACCGACGCCGACATCGAGATCGAAGACGAGATCGTCGCGGCCACCACCATGATTTCCTGGGCCAAGAAAACGCAAATCAACGACAGCCCAGCACCGCTGGCGTTGGGACAAGCTCAGAGGCTGCCGTGGGGGCTCCTTGATAACGGGGCCCGTTCGCAGCTCGCATCTTAGGATCTGGCCGACACTCGAGACGACGTGGCGAAGAGGCCGCAGGCATACAGCACGGCCAAGATCGGCTTGAGCAAGAGGCCGAGGCGATCTCTGCTTGCGAGGGGCCCATGGGTTCCACCGAGCAGGGGCGCGAAGCTCGGCGACACGGTGCATCTTCATCGCGAAAGCAGGAGGAAGCGACCCAGTTCCGCATTCAAGTCTGGCCATGGACCATCGGTCGTGATCGGCGTCGAGAGCACGCCATCTACGTTTCCGACGGCGGTTTTTCGACGCAGTGCGACCCCGCGGTGGCGCGTCGAGCCTCGCCCGACGAGGCGCCAGGGATTTCGGCGCGAGAGCAGATGGAGATCATGGAAAGAGCTGCCGCCTTCATGATCAAGGAGAACGCGCCCATGGGCAACGTCCCGGACGCGGGCCACGAGACGCCCGGGGAACACGACGGGGAGCTTGGAAGGCCAGATGGGCGAGCACGAGACGGGGGCCGCGGACCACAACGAGATCCACGAGCAGAACGACGCGCAGGACCGCCACCCGAAGGAGCAGCGCGCGACGGATATGAGATCAGCGGTTGTTGCTGCAGCGGCACGCAGTTGCGAGTCTCAGAGGCAGCCCAGCTTCTCCAAGCAGGCTCGCGTGGACAACGACGAGTGGACCCACCGTTGATGGAGATCGGTAGCCAGGGCGGTTTCTTGATACTCTGGGATGATCACACCCTTGCGTCAGGCATTCTCGGTCGAATCTCACTGCTGCGAGGCAAAAGTCACAAGCGTGGACGAGTTGCGCGCAGTTCCGTCACTGCTGAGGTGGATCGCGCCGGTGCTCTCGTTGCTCCCAGATCGGTCCCCCATAATACTTCGAGCCGGCTTGAGGCTGAAATGCTAACGGTCGCGAGCAATTGGGGAGAATCCCTCTCTGTGTGATTGTGGTTGCCGTCTTTTCCGCCGCTGTTTGGAGAGCGACCCCCTGTTCCGCATCCGAATACCGGGGGGGATAAGAGGCAGGTTTTCTCAGAAGGCGGCGGGGCTTCTCACAAACCATCGCGCCTCCCGAGAAGCCTTGCGAGCCTCCGAAGCCACAGGCTTCCCACAAGGCGCGAGGGTTTCTGAGAAGCCCCGCCGCCTCCTGAGAAGGCCTGCTTCCTATCACGTCCCCCTTTTGGGATCGCCGCCGAGGGATGCATGCTCTGAAGCGCAGAGGTCAGCTGCACGGCGGCGCCATGGCGGCATGGCCGAAGTCGGGGGACGGGGGGGGGGGGCGCCTCCGCCTCCGCCTCCGCCTCCGCCTCCGCCTCCTCCTCCTCCTCCTCCTCCTCCTGCGCCTCCGCCTCCGCCTCCGCCTCCGCCTCAGGAGGCCCCCGATAGGAAGCCCACCATGGGCCATCCTTGGACACGTGGGAATTGTGGATTCCCGACCGCGCTCCCGCCGACGACCACGGCGACGGCGACGCCGCCCGCGCCGCAGGCGTGCGAGATAAGGAAAGCGCAGCAGGCGCAGCTGGCCGCGCGAGCCGTCTGGGGTGGGGCAGGGGCGCTGGCCGAGGGGTACTCCTTGGCCAGTTTGGGGCACGGCTGGCGGGCGGCCGTGGGGGCGAGCCAGGACCAGGCAGGCAGAGGCAAGGCCCCCCCCCCCGGAAGAGGGACGAGGATTGGGGGGGACGAGCAAGCCGGAGGAGGGACGAGGAGGAGTAGGAGGGAAGAAAAGAGGGTAGTAACAATTAGGCAGAGGGAGAGGGGGGGAGGGGCAGGGATTCTTGCGGCAGGAGTGGAGGGTGGGCGAGGAGGAGGACACAGACCCCCTCGCGCGCGCCGTGATGTCATGCAGAAAAAAACTGCGTATTCTTGGCAGTGTTCGGCTTCTGGAGAGGGATGGTGGGTCATGCATGGCCCAGGACGGTCAAAACATGTTCCGGATGTGAAGACGGTCCCAGGGAAGAGGTCGAGACATGCGGGGCTCCAATGTGCGAAGAAAACACGACAGCTGATTGGTTGCTTAGATTGTTGAGAGGGCTTGGCCGTGCATCGGTCCACGAATCTGAGAGCGACGATTCCTCTGGCGAAAAACGAAGTTGCCAGGAGGCGCATGAGTTGTGGAGTTGAAGTCGATGGCAATGCCGTTCTGGATGTTCGGGTGCTTACGGTCTCCATGGCACAATGTTTTTTGGTCCACCTCTTCCGATCGGCGTTCCCGTCCTTTGTGGAGTTCAGATGCCCGCATCAATGTTTCATCTACCAGATACAGGTTTTCTCATGCTACGTCAACGACATGTCATATCTCTCGTATACTCCCCCACCACCATCCCCCGCCTGCTCCCATTGCAGGAAGTTCGTTGCAAGTTTTGGGCTCCCAGGTCCCAATATATTGTCAAGTGCCTTCCTACTTCACCCATCGAGGGGGCCTCATGTTTCGAGGGTGACAAAACCGTGTTCTGACAGACCGCGCGGCGACCTCGAAATCTTGAGAGACCTCACTGCGCGCTCCGTCACCGCACGGTCGTGGGACCTCGGAGGCCCCGGTCGCCCGAGGCGCGTTCTGAGAACGACCCGAATCCCAAAACCGAGCAGTGATCGCGAGTCTTCATTGATTCAGCCAGCGGTGTGGTCACCACACAGCTTGGGGCCAGCCGAAAGTTGCCTTCCAGTTCGGGGGCGGGCCGAAACCCAACCCAGCTCCACCGCCCTCTTACCTCACGACGCCGCAGGACCTTTTTCCGAGCGGCCTGCACCCCTCCCCCCCAGGATCTCCCCTCCAGCTCTTGGCATGAGCTGTGCTTCGGCGACTTCGTGGATCATTTTTGTTTTGATTTCGTTTTGCAGCAAGGGCGGAACGAAGACAAAACGAGGGAAAACGCAGACGTAACGAAAACGAGAAAAACACGGTTTAGTTCGAGCCCTGCTCCCTTCCTCCCGGCATCTTGCTCGCCCTCCTCTTTTTCCTCCTGCTGGGTGAGCGAGGCCTGATGTGCGAAAAACGTGAATACACTCGTCGTGCAGCGCCTGCCGACAGGCCACTCGACGCACGGCCTTCGGCGCCGCGTAATGGGGGGGTCATAAATGGGGGGGTGTCGCGGGTGGTCCGAAAAGGTACCCAAACGGTACCTAAACGAGCCCCCTGGGGCTCCGGAGGGGCCCGAAAGGGGCACAAAAGGGAACCTTTTCTGACCCCCCCATTTGTGACCCCCCATTAAGCCACGCCCAACGGCCACTTGATCTGGCGTGGCTCCATCGAAATTGCTCCTCCCCACCCGGTGCGCGTGGCCCCCGGTGCTCCGCTGCCTGCCCCGGCCTCCTCGCGCGTCGCGCGGGGCGCGGCCCAGCGGCAGCGCGCTGGGCCGACTGGCCCGCAGCCCAGAGAAGGTCACAAATTAAAACGACGCGAAGATCGGGACAAAATCGGATCGGGATAACTCGGAATCTCTGAGAATCGGCGGGTTTGGAGGATGTATTGGGCGCCGCGGCCGCTCCAGAGCGTTCTGGAACGCTCTGAGAGCGCTCCGGAACGCTCTGGAGCGATTTATCCCGACCCTAGCCTTGTTTTATCTCGGCATGAGGCAAGGAAAGTCCCGGAGGTTCCCGGCTGCCGCCAGGGGCGCGAAGATACGGCGCGGTCCTCCGATCCCGGGAGGAGGAGGAGGAGGAGGAGGAGGAGGAGGAGGAGGAGATCTAGTTCGGGCCGCCTCGGGCCCTCAGCCACCTCGGACCTGATGAACACCCCCTCCACCTCGGGCCCTCAGCCGAGGTGGAGGGGCAGGACAGGTGGCTGCACGTGCACTACGAACCACAGCCATTAGCACAGCACATGAGGAGGAGGAGGAGATCTAGTCAGTTATTCGGACCCTACTCGGAGGGGGGCTCCACCCGGGGCCGTGAGACGAAACGACGCAGGATGAAGACCTGGCCCTGCGGAGCGCCCTGCGGTCCCGTGCACCCACCGTCCCCCGGCACAGGCTTCTGTCACGGCAGGATGTCTGCGATGTGGAGAGGTAGGAGATCAGGAGGGGAAAAAGCACACAGACACAATTGATCGTCGATCCACCGGAAAATATGGGAAAATATGGGAAGTGAGGGGGGAGACGAAAACCCAGAACGTATGGAAAATTATGGGGGAATCCTGTTGTTTGTGTCAATTTGTTTGCGTGTCCCAGGGCCCCTTCGAGAGAATGCGAAAGAGTGCACAGAGGGCCGGAGGCGGGCCGGACCAACTGCGTCGCTCGTAATGTAGCGGGGGCGTGGCATGGCGACGGGCTGATTCATCGCGGCCCTTCTCCTTCTGCCTGCTCCCTCCTCCACCCTCCTCCCTCCGCAGTCCTCCTCTTCATCCATCCTCCACCCTCCTCCCCCACCCTCCTCCCTCTCGGGCCGGACGAAAGGGGGGGATTGGGAAAGGGGGGGTTACGAAATTTGCTGCATGCAGCTGGTTTCGGCCCCACCGAGAGGCCCATTCCTCGATACATCGTCGCCTCCGGCGCTGGGAGGCGCCGGAAAAATCAGCTACGTGAGCTGATTCTCAAACCCCCCCTTTGCTATCCCCCCCTTTCGCCCGACCCGATCCTCTTGCCTCTTCCTCCCCCTTTCTCCTCCCGTCCCGCGCCGCGCTCCTGCCCCTTCTCCTCCTCGATCCTGGTGAGTATTCCCTTGGAAGACCCCCCCTCCAGATCTCCTGTTCCTTTCGCCGTTGCCCTTCCTGGATGTTCCTCCTCCCTTCCCTCCATGGATTAGAGTGGCCACCAAACAAGTTCTCATTAGGAGGAAACCGGAACGGCGAACCACGATCTTAACACCGATTCAACCACGCGCGAACCACGAGCGAACCACGATCCAACCACGCGCGAACCACGCTCCGAGCCACGATCGAACCACGCGCGAACCACGCTCCAACCACGCGCGAACCACAGCGAGGTTCACTGCCCATAGACTATGGGCAGTGAACCTCGTCCTGCCTCCTCCCCCTTCAAAATCCCGACCGGCTTTTCATCCTGAACCGTTTCCTGCACAGCCTTGGGGCCTGGCAAGGGCCCCAAAGCAGCTGTTACTTGCTTCACGACGCGAGGCTTGGATCCGGGAGAAAACCGTCGCCTTTAGGACATCTCTTGGTCTTGGATGCCTTCCCTTGGATGCGTTCTGGCCAGAGTTTCCAGGGTAGTGCGGCCGAGGCGACGAGGAGCTTTCCGGAGGCTCTAAAGCATGAAAAACCTTCAACGTTCTCGATCCTCGATCCTGCCTCCCTCTGATCGCTGCCTCAGTGGGAGCGAGGGGGAGGAGGGACGAGGAGGAGGAGGAAGAAGAGGGAAGATGGAAGAAGGAGGGGGGGAGAGGACGGGGGAGGGAGGGAGGGAGGGAGGGAGGGAGCAGCAGCGCAGGGGAATGGATCAGGAGGAGGAGGAGGAGGAGGAAGACAAAAAGGAGGAGGAGGAGCAGGAGGAGGAGGAGGAGGAGGAGCGAGGGGGAGCGGAGGGAGGGAGCTCGAGGGGGAGAGGAGGGAGGGAGGAGGCAGCAGGAGTGAGGGGAGGGAGGGGCCCTGCCCCCCGCCGCCCCCGCCAACCGCTGCCGCCCGTGGGAGCGGAGGTGGGGCTACCGTGGCCTGCACGCTCGGCGTCTGTTGCTACCTCTTCAGAGGCGCCCCGCGCCGCCGGCCCGTTCTCTGCCGACGAGTCGAGCATCGTCGAACGCTGTTCTGCGTTCCCAGACCTCCAGAGACTCGAGAAGATCGAGTCACAGGTGTTCCTTTTAAGTCGGGCCTGTCCCTCTACAGGAGGGATATCCAAACAAAGAATCTATATATATATATATATATATATATATAGATGCATATATATATATATATATGTATGTATGAGTATGGGGACTAATGTTTGCCTATTTTTGAGGATTTGGGGTGTACTGTTTAAAAGCATTCTTAATTCTTCGCCCAAAATACCCCTGTATGGGGACAGGCCCGACTTGAGTGTTCCTAGGTTTGGGGCGTCCAGAGGCGCGCCCTCGGACCCCGTGACTGTCAAGAAACGGCCCCGGAGGAAACGGCGGTCCGAGGCACAGCGTCGAGAGGCATAGGGGGCCCGAGGCTCGAGAATGTGGAGTCGCTGGAGGTCAGGGTGTTCGAAGATCTTCGCCTTCGTGTTCCATGCAGTCCCTCGTACTTTTCGGATGGTTTCGATGGTTTTCGGGGGCGTCCGAGGCTCACGGAGGCTTCTCGGCGGTTTCGGATGTCTTCGAGGGTTTTTCGTAGGCTCCTCATACCGGCCATGACAACAGCAAAGGGCTCCAACGAGACGGACCGGCAGGGGATAGCAGACGTCTTCGCGGACTCCTATGAGGAGTTGAACCGGCGCCCTGAAAGCGCACCATTACCTACGCCCACCAGCACCCCTGACGCCCAAGGAAAAGAAGCACGGCGACCTCGACAGAGCATTCCACCCTTCACCCACGAAGAGTTGCACCAAGCAGTGAAGCACTTCAAAAATGGCAAGTGCAAGGACACGGCTGGGCTCACCGCGGAGCTGCTGAAAGCAAGGTGGGCACGATTGAGAAGCATGTGCTGGTGCTCTTCAACGACATTGTAACGCTTGAGCAGACGCCGCCGGAACAGTGGTGACACACCACCATCAGCGTAATCTACAAATCCGGAGACCCGCAACTACCAAGCAACTACAGACCAATCGCCAGCATACTGCTATTATACAAACTCATGTCCCGACTTTTTTGCAACCGACTTGACATGCTTGTCGACGCACAACAATCACCTGACCAAGCTGGCTTCCGCAAGGGCCTGAACACAGAGGACCACCTCTTCACTGCAACTCCATTTCACGAGCAGTCTTACGAATGGCAGCTCCCACTCTGAACAGCTGCTATGAATTTCAAAAAGGCTTTCGATTGCGTCGACCGCCCGTGTTTGTGGGATGCCCTGAGGAAACAAGATGTGCCTGAATCCTACATCACCTTGCTGCAAAATCTCTACAACGACCAAAGAGCCACGGTAAAGACCGACGTCAGAAGCGGACAATTCGACATCGAGCGCGGCGTCGGCATACAATTGGGAAATGCACAGACGACGCGCCTGACCAACCTGAGGTGTGTTGACGACGTACTCCTCCTCGCACCCTATCTACGACAATTCAAGTGTATTTTGCGAGACTTCAAACACGAAGCCGCGAAGTGTGGATTTGCATTGCACCCCGACAAAACGAACATCTTCACAAATGTTAGCAGGCGACAGGGGCGATGCATTACACACGTGGACATCAACGACGACAAGGTCGAAATCCTCAGCATCGAGGGGAGCACCAAATATCTTGGTCGCGAGCTGACGTTGCACGACTTCCACCAGACCGGGTTAAACAACAGACGTGCAACGGGGTGGCGCAAATTCAACCAGTTCCGCAAAGAGTTCACAAACAGCCGGTACCCCCTTCGCAGCAGGCTCAGGCTCTTCAACGGGACGGTGACACCAATGGTCATGTATGCCTGCGCAACGTGGACTCTCACCAAGGACATGCTCCTGACACTCCGACGCACCCAACGACGCATGTTACGACTCATTGTCAATACCTCGAGACGCCGACAGAGACAACCCCACGCCAGCACCGACGAAAACACAACCAACCCCGACACTGAGCAGCATGACGACAGCACAAGTGACAACAGCAAGTCCAGCGTCAGACAGCCACTAGACATTTGACGACGCCGACGACGAATCCGATTTTGAATGCTGGGACAATTTCATTCGCAGGGCTACCCAGAACGCCTCAGACCCTGCGACGCGCACACATGCGGAGGAATGGGTTGCAATATTTCACAAGCGTACATGGAGATGGGCTGGGCGAGTTGCTACGCAACCACACCACAGCTGGGCCCGACTGGCGGCGGCATGGGAACCTGATATCCATGACCTCCGGGCAGCACGACGCCGACACGGCGGACAGCGAAAGCGGTGGAGTGACGACATCACAGAATTATTGCAGATGGCTTTGGTTGGAAGTGCACCCGGCACATGGCTGCAGAGTGCTACAACTTGCAAATTTTGGGCGGATTTCGAGAGCGATTTCTTGAAGTCCACATGCTTGTGACCCGGCTCCGGCCCGCCCGCGCCGCCCCTAAGGGGCTTGCCGGCCCGCCGGCCAGCGGACTCGCGCGTCTGCGTCTGCGTCGTAGGCTCCTGGAGGCTCCCAGAATTCCTCGGAGGTCGTCGTCGCGGGCGTGGTCGTCATTGTCGTCGCAGTCGCGGGCGTCGTCGCTGCTCTCCAGGGGGGGAGGGAGGAGGGAAGGAGGAGGGAGGATGACGGAGGGGGGAGGGAGGAGGTTGACAGGCGGACATCGTGGTCTACCATGGAAGCTCCGCCAGGCAGTCGGAGCCCGTTCGACGTGGTGGGCTGGCCCAAAAATAAAGAGGCCCCGTGGACCCCGACTGCGCACGAAGAGTAAGCACACTTTTCTTCACCCCCCTTTATTGCCCACCCGCGAAGCCCCGCTAAGCACCGCCCATTTTGGCACGTCCCCTGCCCCCCACCAGCCCCCCTGGGCCGCGCACGTGCCTCGGGCCAGGAACGACGGGCGGGTGGATGGAACGTTTGGGGGCTGGTGCGTCTCGGCGCCACGGCCTTCGAACGCAAAGCGGCCTGCAAGCTTGAATGTGGAGTGCTCCCTGCGTGGCTGTTCTCGCCGCCCCGCCCCGCCCGTCCGAGGTAGCCACGACTGAGGCGCCGGGCCGGGCCACTGGTCGCCGCACCGCGGGAGTGGCAGAAGCGCGTGCGCCGCCTCGTGCCGTACGAAAGGGTGGGCGCGGGGCGGGGGGGGAAGAGGTCGGGGAGGTCGAGGACGAGGAGGACGAGGAGGTGGAGGAGGGAAAGAGGACTGGATATGGAGGCGGAGGTGGAGGACGAGGAGGCGGGCGGAATATGGGAGGAGGTGGAGGACACCTCGACGGCAATGGCGAGTCCGATCACTTTTCTGTGTCCTCGGTGGTGTAGAAAACACGTCGCTGAAGCAGCTCGTCTCCACGCTCAGCACGCACAGTTGGATCATCCAGCGAAGCGCCCGGTCCGCCTTGCTGACACGTGAGGCCGGGCGACGAACAGGCATGAATTATCAGGCAGAGGTATGGATGGTTGATGAGGAGAAGGATGAGGAGGACGAGGCTAGAGGATCGAGATGTTGTGGGAGTGATGCTGTGGATGTTGCGCCTCCAGAAGTGTCTTAGAGAGGGTGTTCTTTGCAACCAAAGCGAGGCCAGAAACAATTAACAGACTTCGCGATTGGGCTGCCTTGACGGTGCCCAGACGAATGATAGGCGTGGTTCTGGTGAGGACACCGCCCGTTCACCTACTCATCCGTTGTGGCAGACTGCTGGGTCCAGTAAAGCAGGTTGCCGATTATGGCGATGCCTTGTGTATATGTATACATATGTATATATATACACATACACATACACGTGTACACGTATACACGTATACACCTATACACGTATACACGTATACATATACATACAGACATATTGTTGTAGATTGTATTTGCTGGGGTCAGGGACCCCCGTGTGCAGGAGTCAGCATGTTAGGGCAGAGAGGGAGCAAGCACTGCAGGTCCTTTGGCTTCGAGGGTTGAGAGGAAAAGCCTCGATATTGCTACATGGTAGCGGAGTTCGGTTCCTGTGCCCACGGGAGCTGAGCTCGCTCGCCGCGCCCAGGCGTCCTGCTCGCGCTGGCAGAGATGGCGGCGATCGATGTCGTCGACGTTCGGACCGACATGAGGCTTCAGAGGTTCGACGGTACGGACGAGAGATGGGCAGACTGGAGCCTCAGGTTCGAGGCCTACACCGCGCTGCTTGGCATGGAGGACCTCATGACGGAGGCGGCCAACAGGCGCGACCCACTGGCAACGGACCAGCTGGGGGACCAGGCGAGAGCGGTCAGCCAGAGGCTCTGGCATCTGCTGATCACGTGGTGCGACGGCAAGTCGCTGGGTGTGGTCAAGCTCTCGAGGAAGAATGGCCTGGAGGCGTGGCGGCAGCTCAAGATCGAGTGTGAGAGCAAGTCGGGCAACAGGTGGACGGCCATGCTGCGCTTCATCCTGAACCTTCAGGACAAATGGGCGAAGGATCGGGAGTCGGGCATCGACTTCTTTCAGTCTCTCACGGCGTGGGAGGCCATCGTCGCAGAGTACGTGGACCAGAGCGGCGAGGCGGTCTCGGACAACGTTCGAGTCAGCGTGCTGCTAGAGCACGCGCCAGAGCCGTACCGTGAGGTCCTTCGGCAGGCGCCTGAGGAGGTGAAGCTCACGTTCGCAGCGGCTCGGAGTCACATCAGGGGCTATTACAATCAAGGGCGGACGTTCACCCACGTCCCAGACACTGGCGGGGTCGTGCCGATGCAGGTGGATGCAGTTCGAGTTGGACCGCATGGCGGCAAGTCGCACGGGAAGTCTGGCAAGACAGGCAAGATGGACACGTCAGGGAAGGCTGGCAATAATGTGAAGGGCTGCAAGGACTCGAAGACGAAGTCCAAGAACCGCGACGGCAAGCAGGGCCATGGCAAGGGCCAGTCCGACTACTTCGACGGCGAGTGTGGCTACTGCGGCAAGTGGGGCCACAAGCGGGCCGACTGCAGGAAGAAGAAGGCAGATGATGCCAAGAAGGAGACTGGCAACACTCGCGCGGTTCATGGAGATGGATCGGCCTCGAGCTCGGGACAGCAGCAGTCCGAAGGCGGGGTCCGTGCCGCGTCGGGCTACTACGACGGCGTTCCCGACGGCTGGGTGTTTGCGGTCTCAGCGGCGACGAGCGGCCAGGTGGCGAAGGTTGGAGGCTCCATCCTGATCGACAGCGGCAGCGACGACCACCTGTGCAGGCACAAGTTCGTCCCAGAGGCCCCAGTCAACAGTGCGACGGATGCTCCCAGGCTTTTCGATGTGCAGCAGCGACCGCTGCCCACAGCGGGCCTACGGGGTGTTGAGATGACGATGCAGGAGGGCATCAAGGCGACGGCAGACTTCCTCGTTGCAGATGTGAATGACGACCTGCTGAGCATGGGCAAGCTGCTCAGGCAGGGTTTCAGGTTCAACCTCAGTATGGAGGACGGGCTCTACATGACGAAGGGCCACCGCAGCGTGCAGCTCGAGTTGGAGCGGAACAGCCT
This sequence comes from Prorocentrum cordatum, assembly GCA_963575745.1. Taxonomy (NCBI): domain Eukaryota; class Dinophyceae; order Prorocentrales; family Prorocentraceae; genus Prorocentrum; species Prorocentrum cordatum. The sequence continues at coordinate 32,204 of CAUYUJ010019402.1, read as the reverse complement.
TAGGCTCCCGATCGTGTCCGCGAGCCCTGCGCCAGCGGCCCACCGCTGCTGTGGCGCGGCGGACCAGCAGCAGGCAGCGACGGCACCAGTGCTCACGGCGGAGAGCTCGGTCGGCGCGATGAGGAACAGGCTGAGGGAGCTGTTCATGCCGATCTACGGCGCGAAGTTGGAGCTGTGGGAGCGGCTCATTGTGGCAGAGGCGGCTGCCGGGCGCTCGGAGGCGGAGAGGCTGCGCAAGCTGGCGGTGAAGGAGCAGCTCGGGATTCAGCACGATCCAGTCGAGCCGAAGCAGCTTCCAGTTCCGAAGGCCCCGAGCGCGGAGGAGGAGAGACAGCATCGCCTCACGCATCTCCCTGCTGCTCCGCGGTGCGAGGAATGTGTCGGGGCCAAAGCTCCTGATGCACCTCACTCGCTGGTCAGGCTCGAGGACTCAGAGCAGAAGCACCCACTCATCCGCTACGACTTCGGCTTCTGCAAGACAGCCGACGAGGAAGGGGACCTGACCAGGGTAGAGGACACCTACGCGACGATGCTGGTGGCGTTCAGCTCTGACGCTGGAGTGGTGAAGGTTATTCCGTGTGCGTCAAAGGCAGCTTCACCATGCGCCATTGCAGGCATCAAGTCTTTCGTGCAGAGGCTCGAGACGGGCAAGTGCAGGCTCAGGACGGACACGGAGCAGGCGACGAAGGCCATCATGGACGGCGTGGTCAGCGAGCTCGCGGGCAAGGTCACGGCAGAGCTGACCCCCAAGCACAGCAGCCAGTCGAACCCAGCGGAGGCAGCGGTGAAGATAGTCGAGGGCCAGACGAGGGTTCTTAGGCTGGACCTCGAGAAGCGCTACGACACGAAGGTGACGGCGGCCATGCCAATCTGGGCGTGGATGATGCGTCACGCCGGGTGGCTTCACGAGAGGTTCTCGAGGCGAGCTGGAGGTCAGAGCCCGCGCGAGATCGCGACAGGCACGCCGTACAAGGGCGACATCTGCAACTTCGGCGAGACGGTGCTGTATCGGATTGCGCGTCCTGCGCATCGAGGTCTCACTGGAGGTCGGCGTCTGCGTCGAGGCGAGGCTCAGCGGGGCAAAGGGATCTGGGTCGGCAGGTCGGACGAGTCGCAGGAGCACCCGGTGATGACGCCTCGGGGGCTTGACCGCGCACGGACGGTGCGACGGCTCCCTGAGGGAAGGCAGGCTGACAAGGAGCTCCTCATGACGGTGACGGGGCTGCCTTGGGCTGCGAGGACGGCCCCCGAGAGGTCGAAACGCAGGCGGGCGCCTCAGCAGATCGCGACGGAGCTACCGAGGGCAGAAGGACCTCTTCAGCCTGACGCTCCCCAGCCGCAGCAGGCAGGACAGCCAGAGGGCGGAGCAGCGCCTGCTCAGCCTCAGGCACCGCAGCAACCACCTCCGCCGGCAGCGGCAGCGGCTCAGCAGCCGCAGCCCCCAGCACCAGAGCCGCCGGCGCCCAGGGATGTGGCGATGGGGGCGGCGCCCTCGCAGGCAGCGAGACGTGGGGTCTCGCCAGCAGCAGAGGTCTCCGAAGGCAAGCGAGCACGAGTTGCAGCGGTTCACGCGCTGGAGGTTGGCAACGTGGATGACTCGCCTGACGCGTTCTGGGAGGAGGTCTCGGATGAGGTGGAGGACCCGACGGATGGCATGTTTGACGTGGACATGCAGGATGAGCTGGACAAGAAGCTCACCATGGAGCACCTGCAGAGCCTCCTGGACCATGGAGTCGGCGAGGACATCGCCAAGTCGGAGGCGAATGGGATGAAGCACATCACCACGCGCTGGGAGAAGCAATGGAGATGGAAGCCAGCGTTGCAGGAGTGGCAGCGCAAGGTGCGGTTCGTCTGCCGCGAGTTCCGCTGGCAGGAGTGGCGTGACGACCTGTTCACACCTGGATCGGCTCCGATCTCCAACAGGTTGGTCGACTTTGTGGCTCTCAAGCGCGGGTTCGAGGTGATGACGCTCGACGCGACGGATGCCTTCTACCAGGCCCCAGAGTACGAGGACGTGGTGGTTGACCCCCCGCAGGAGTACTTGGACATGCTCAGGGCGGAAGGCAAGGACACGGAGATCTACTGGAAGTTGAAGAAGCAACTACCTGGGAGACGGACGGCAGCGCCAGGCTGGGTGGAGCACATGGCGGGCATCCTCACAGACGAGATGCAGATGACCAGATGCGAGGTGGCGCCGCAGTTCTTCTACAACCCTGAGACGGAGGTGGTGGTTGAGCTGCACATGGACGACTTGCACATGGCTGGATCCAAGGAGGCGCTGGAGGGCTTCCGCGACGAGCTGAAGCAGCATGTGACCTTCAGCGGCGGGGAAATCCACGAGTACGGCATCACCTACGAGCACCTGAAGAGGCTGAGGACGAGGTACGAGCACGGCACAGAGCTGCAGGCCAACCCGAAGTACCTCGACTACGTGGTGGAGACCCTCAACCTCGGCGGCTCCAACACGGCTCCCACTCCTGGAGTGCCAGCACACAAGGCGCTCATGGGGAACACTCCTACTCTCTCTCAGCAGCAGGCCGGCGTCTACCGCTCATGCGTGGGGGCGCTGATGTACTACGTCCAGGACAGGGCGGACTGCCAGTACGAGGTCAGCTTGCTGGGCAGGATGCTATCAGGCCCCACCGTCGGCGCCTTCACTGCGCTCAAGAGGCTCGTGAGATACCTGCTTGGGACGAGGAATGCGGTGAACTGGCTACCGAGACCGACGGAGGGCGCGAACGTGGAGCTAGTGGGCTTTGGTGACAGCGATTGGGCAGGCGACTTGCAGACGAGGAGGTCCCAGTCGAGCGGCAAGATCGAGATCGATGGTGTTCCCATGCACTCGTTCAGCAGGCGCCAGAGCATCGCGGCCACTAGCTCGGGAGTTGCTGAGTACTATGCGGCGACGGCGGTCGCCGAGGACTTGCTCTACTTCAAGTCACTTCTTGAGTTCATGGGCTTCGCGGTGGCAGCCACCCTGCTGACGGATTCGTCAGCTGCGCGAGGCGTTGCCCGACGTGAAGGAGTTGGTAAGGTGCGGAGTCTTGAGGCTCGAGTTCTTTGGCTTCAGCAGGCGATCAAGAGGAAGCTGATGGACCTCGGGACTGTCGGCACCGACGACAACAAAGCGGACCTGGGCACGAAGATCCTTGGACACGATCGCTTCGTCAAGCTCAGGACGCTCAACGGCATCTACACGGACATAGGCCGGGTCGCGGAGAGTGACCATCAGTCGGAGGAGGTGGACTTCGACGTGGGGGCGGCAGCACGGGTCAGGAGCTCGAGAGCTTCTACGAGCTCACTCGGTGCTAGTCGCTCGGCGGCCCTGGCTATGATCACGGCGGCGGCGACGCTCCTGCAGGGCTGCGAGGGCCAGGTCGCCGACCAGAGCAGCTACTACTACGACACGGAGGTCTGCTCCAGGGATGGCATGGCCACGAGCGACTGGACAGGTTTCCTGATGATGGTGGCTGTCTGGACACTGATCGTGGCGGCCATCAGCGGCTACGCGGGGTTCCGCTACGCCAGCATGCGGGACTCGGACTGGCTCCTGGTCTCGCCCGAGCCCAATGAGATGACAGAGGAGACCACCCACACAGACAAGATGGAGGATCCGCTTCCAGGCGTGCCAGCCTCACTGGTTATGATGCGACCGAGTCAGCCTACCAGGAACGTGAGCACGCAGTCCCAGATGACCTACAAGTGGAAGTGGGCGGTCCCTCGATTCCAACCAGTCCAGGGCCACGCGCACGGTGCCTTCCTTGAAGTGCGTGTGGACAAGGCCAAGGGACTTCTTTTGAACTGACAGTGAATGAGGCTCAGTCGATAGGACCTTGAGCGGCTGCGCCTTGCCTTGAGCCGTTATGTTTTCTCTTCTTTTCTCCTCTTGCCATCATGCTTAATATCAGAGTTTCGAGTTATTTCTTTCCCTTGGAAGTTGAGTTGAGCTTGCTGACCAGCCAGCAAAGTTTGAGTTCTTTGTTGGGCAGAGTTTCAGTGTTCGTTTCTTTAGCCTGAGGGACGCCTCAGCAGGTCTTTTGGGGGACGCCCCACCTTGACAAGTTTTCGGGAGTCAGTTGAAAGCTCGACTCAGTGGGTAGCCAAGCTTCCAAGGGGGCGTGTTGTAGATTGTATTTGCTGGGGTCAGGGACCCCCGTGTGCAGGAGTCAGCATGTTAGGGCAGAGAGGGAGCAAGCACTGCAGGTCCTTTGGCTTCGAGGGTTGAAAGGAAAAGCCTCGATATTGCTACACATACAGACATACATGCATAACTATATACCTGTACGACCACCCTTCGAGTTATAAGGAGGACATCTGACTCAATCGATCTCACTATCGATCTCACTCAACGGGACAACACGGGACACCATGGGACACTTGTCGATCTCACTATCGATCTCACTCAACGGGACACCACGGGACACCACGAGCCACCACGGGACACCACGGGACATCGCGGGACACCTCTCGATCTCAAGATCGGTCTCACTATCGATCTCACGATCAATCTCATTCAGCGGGACACCACGGGACACCACGGGACACTTTGGGACACCACATCGATCTCACTATCGATCTCACGATCGATCTCCCTATCGATCTCACTCAACGGGACACCTTGGCACACCTGTCGATCTCACTATCGATCTCACTCTCGATCTCACTCAGCGGGACGCAGCGGGACACCACGGGACACCTCGAGGTACCACATCGATTTCAGTATCGATCTCACTATCGATCTCACTCAACGGGACATCACGGGACACCACGGGATACCTGTCGATTTCACTATCGATCTCACTATCGATATCACTCTCGATCTCACTCAACGGGACGCAGCGGGACACCACGGGACACCTCGGGGCACCGCATCGATCTCAGTATCGATCTCACGATCGATCTCACTCAACCGGACACCACGGGACACCGGCAGGACACCGCGGGCCACCGGCCGCCGGAGGAGAAACATTTGAACATTTGGTCCGGCCGCGGCCCAGCCACAGGAGGATTTCGGGACACCAGCGCGACTCCGGCGGGATACCACGCCACCGGCCGCGGGAGGAGAAACATTTGGTCCGGCCGCGGTTCAGCCACAGGAGGATTTCTCCTCGCCCGCCCAAGCAGCTTCGCCTCGCCCGCACGCACGCATGGCACGGACGACACGAACCCGAAACCGAAATCGATTTCCCGGAAGGGGGGTCTCCGTTTCACGTTACCCCCCAACATCCGATGTACATATATGTATATGTATATATATATATATATATATATATATACATGTATATACATTTACAGACCTAGTAATAGACCTCTCGTTCTATCTCTCCACTGTGACTATTTACAGGTGAAAAGATATACACACGCCTGCACATGTAAATGCACATGTGTACAGATACATACGTGTGTGCGATGTGTTGTGTCCGTGTGGGCTTATATTTCTCTGTCTCTCTCGTTCGCGCTCCTTCTCTCGCGCGCGACCTCTCCTTTCTCGTCGGTTCATATACCAAACGGAGTGCCTGCACTCGCAGGTGCCAGTTGCTCTGCTTCTGTTTCGGCCTGTCGTTGCTCCTCATCCCGTCATGACATTGCGCGGCTTTCCTAGAGTATGCAAGCGCCATTGAAGAGCTTTTTCCGTTTTGCATGCAGCGTGAAAGTGTGAGACGCATAGCCCAGTCATTGACGTCGCTAAAATAGTTGATATGTTGCTTGTCCATGTGCTTTACGTTTCAGGGCGACTGCGTGGAGGCCCACGAATGGTTCATACTGAGTGTTGCTGAGTGTTGCATGGAGTTCTCACGAACACTGGCGCATCCAACAAACCCGTCACAATCGTCAAAGTTAATCTTTTATATGATCTGTCGCCGAAGATTTGATTTCGGGAAGACTAGCGCAGGCTGCATCCACATTATTATCATCATTGAGCTGTCCTATTCGTCGCCGATGCGTTCCATCAGTTTCATCCCGTCTGCTACAATCCGCCTTCGGCTTGCCAGCTGCGCAAGCCACGTACATAGTACGCACGTTTGTTTTATTTTTCTCTCTCTCTATTTGTGTTGTTTTCGTCTTCCTCTCTCTCTCTCTTTCTCTCTCTCTCTCTCTCTCTCTCTCTATATATATATATATACATGTATCGCTATCGCTCTGTCTCGTGGGTTTCGGCCTATCTCGCCATCGTGCCTGGGTTGTGGACAAGGCTATCGGATGTTTGGGGGAACCTCTTCCATAGCTTCTTGCAGGCCTCTGTGGGCCCTCTTGGGGTGGGAGGCTCCGAATGGCAACCGGACTTCCATCTTGGGTACCTTTGGGAGGCCTTTGGGGCCCTCGTGATGCTCTCGAAGGGGCCTCTTGGGCCGTCTTGGACGCTCCTGAGACTGCACATATACTCGTACTCGGGCTGGCCCCCAGGGCCTCCGAGACAGCCCCAGAGGCAAGAGCGCCCACTGGGGCCTCCGAGAAGTCGCGCGGCGATGCCCGCGTGCGCACGAGAGCGGCCAGGGACTTCTGCGGCGCCGGGATGCGCCGGGGAATATCGACTACGCCTGCGGCGAAGCGCCCTCTTCGGCACAGTCGAGCTGACATGAGGGCCACTGGGGGCTCCGGAGGGGCTCTGGGCTTCGGACCGTGCCCCAGATCCAGGTCGGGGAAACGAGATTCGAGGCCGAGGCTCGACGTGGCCAGGAGAGCCCCTTCGCGTCCGATTCGGCGCTCCTGCCGTCCGCACCGCGGCGGCAGCTGCGCGCCCTCCTCGCGCTGCCGTGGGGCCTGCCGGGAGCGTCTGCTTGGAGGCGCCTGCGGAGGCTCGTGTGTGGGCCGTCCTGGGGCTCGGGAGCCCGCGCGGCCGGCACGCGGGCTCTCGCGGAGGGTGGGGGCCTGCCAGGGGTCTCGAGGGGAGAAAAAGCGCGGGCTCTAACCAGGGTGTCGCGGGGCTTTGTCGGAGGAGGAGGAGGAGCCGTCTGGGGACCCTCTGGAGAGCCTCCATGGCGCTGGCCATGACCAAGGCGTCGCGGGTTTTGTCGACGCCGATCTTGGCTATGGTCCATGCCGGCCGTCGCCGATTCGCGAGGATGGTCCCGGGAATTGATGATGACCAAGATGGACTGTCACCAAGATCGACACGACGTTTGCGCGTTCAGTCTTGGTCATGACCCTTGCTCTCTTCCCCTCCAGAAATCTTTCTGGCTGCTCTTCAATTGAACACACGCGGGGGGTGGGGGGGAGCAAAAAGTATTCAAAGCCTTTCCTCTAGAGGTATTTGCGGGCTTCTCGGCCTCCTTCAGGCGCCCTCTTGGCCTGTATAGGTGCTCGCTGGGGCCGTCCTGGGGCTGTTTATACGTCTTGGAGTCGTCTTGGAGCTGGCTGGGTCCGTCTGGGGCCCTCCTGGGCCCCTCTTGGGCCAGTTTGGGACGCCCGCTAACAAGCCAGGCCGCTCGGGACAAACGTAGTTATACATCATTTTCCACGTATAGGAAATTTGATTGTATTAGGTATTAGTGCTGCTTCACTCCGTGCACGCTGGCTCGCATCCGTCGGCTGCAGAAGAACGCAAGATTTGGCTTGCAGGCAGCGCTGACAGCTGAGCTCTCAAGGCGCCTAGAGGCCCAGACGCGGCCGAGAACCCGCCAGAAGCGCCTGGAAACTTAGGTCACCCCCAGGGGCGCGAAGATAATCGTGCTTCCGGCTTCGCGGCCTGGGCGGGAGAGATTGCACTCCTCCAAGGGGGGCTTCACGGGGGCACGAGGGCTCGAAGATCGCGCATCGCGGGGCGCGATGCGCGATGCTTCCTTGTCGCAACTCCCGCGGCAGGTCGCGGGTCACGTCGGGTCGCGGGCGCGCCCTGGGGTCATCGCGACGGGGCGGTCTACGAAGGGCGGTCACCGTCGCTCGCTTGGCCAGCTCGGTTCGGAAGCCTCCGTCGCGAGTTTTATTTGAACTGGTTCAGATGTCCTAGTCGCGCCCCCCTGGGCGCCACTGGTTGGGTCCACCGACTTGTGCAGTCCATCTTTGCGGAGCCCTCCAGGTCGACTCGAGGCCGACGCGGCCGCCTTTCCGCCACGTCGATCTCAGGCGACGGCGGCGCCCTGCCCAGCGGGTCGGCGGGCGGTCGGAGCTCTTTGCTGGTTGCTCTTGGGCCCCAGGCGCGCTGGTTGACAGTACGTTCGCAGATCCCATATAGATCTCAAGCAGATCCCAACGCGCTTCCCATCCACATACTCATTCTATCCCATACGACTCCATTGAAAGAGAAGTTCCGAGTTGGTTGTTCATGTCATCGTGTGGGATATGTTGAACATGTAGTTCGGAAGTGCATTGGGGCCCATTTTGGATCTATATGGGATCCGTGAAAGCACACGTAGTCCTTGCAACGAGGCGTTTCCTAGCGCGGCCCCGACTGTTCCCCGAGCTTTTCGAAGAATTGTCAAGGTTGCCCAGACGCCGCCAGGCGCTTGCGACCGCAGGCGTTCCCGAGGTCGCCAGGCGTTTCCGCGCGTCTCCATGTGGGCACCCGCGCGGCTCGCAACTCGCACCAGTAGTTCAGCGTCCACCAGGTGAGCGCGGCGGATGAGCGCCGCGCCTGCCAGCCCCTTCTCTCCCGGAAGAGTTTCTCGAATGGGCGTTGTTGATTGAAAATGGGGCGCTCGGTAGAGAAGAGAGGAGTCGTTCGTGCACTCGCATAGTCCGCTGGCTCTCGGGGCGTGGGGGCTAGGAAGCCCCTCGACCCCCGAGGGGCCCCGAAGGTAGCAGAATGGCCCCAGCGGTGCACCAAGCGCTCCTCACGGTGAATTAGCCGCCGCCCATGCCCCAGGGCGTTCCTGGGCTCCCCAGGGTCGTTCCGTGGCGATTGGGGGCGCCTGGGAGCGCTCGGGAGCACCTGGAAGCGCTTGGGACCGCGCGTGGGATCGCCGGGGAGCGCTTGGCAGCGCCTGGGAGCACCTGGGAGCGCCTCGGAGCGCCTGGGAGCGCCTGGGAGCGCCTGGGAGCGCCTGGAAGCGCTTGGGAGCGCGCGGGAGCGGCGCCCGGGCGCGCTTCCGGAGCGCCTGGGAGGCTCCCCTGGGACGTCCCGTGGCGATTCGGAGGGCACTCCTCCGGGACGTTCCGCGGCGGCGATTCGAGAGCCATTCCGGAGCTCCTGGGAGCACCAAGCGCCCCTCACGGTGAATTAGCCGCCGCCCATGCCCCAGGGCGCTCCTGGGCTCCCCAGGGTCGTTCCGTGGCGATTGGGGGCGCCCGGGAGCGCTTGGGAGCACCTGGAAGCGCTTGGGAGCGCGCCTGGGATCGCCGGGGAGCGCTTGGCAGCGCCTGGGAGCGCCTGGGAGCGCCTCGGAGCGCCTCGGAGCGCCTGGGAGCGCCTGGGAGCGCCTGGGTGGGAGCGCTTGGGAGCGCGCGGGAGCGGCGCCCGGGGGCGCTTCTGGAGCGCCTGGGAGCGCCTGGGAGCGCCTGGGAGCGTTTGGGAACGCTTGGGAGCGCCTGGGAGCGCTTGGGAGCGCCTCTGAAGCGCTTCCCAAGACCTTCTTAGAGCCCTCCCAGGGCATCCCAGGCGCACGTTACGGTGAATTGCAGCCGCCCAAGGCCGAGGGCGCCCCTGGGCGCGCCAGGAACGCACGTCACGGTGAATTGGCAGGCGCCCAAAGCCCAGGGCGCTCCTGAGCGCGCCAAGGACGTGGCGATTCCAGAGCTCCCAGGGCCTGCCCAGGGCTCTCCCAGAGCAACCCAGGCGCACGCCACGGTGAATTTGCACCCGCTCAGGGCCCAGGGCGCCCTTGGGCGCGCCAGGGACGCTCCGTGGCGATTCCAAAGCTCCCAGAGCACTCTCAGGGCCCTCCCAGTGCACGCCAGGCGCACGTCACGGTGAATTGGCAAGCGCCCAAGGCCCAGGGCGCTCCTGGGCGCGCCAGGGGCGCTCCGTGGCGATTCCAAAGCACCCAGGGCCCTCCCAGGGGTCTCCCAGTGCTCTCCCAGGGCCTCCCAAAGGCACCCCAGGCGCACGTTTCGGTGAATTCGCAGCCGCCCCCTGGGCGCGCCAGAACCGCTTCGTGGCGATTCCAGAGCTGCCAGGGCCCTCCCAGGGCCCTCGCAAAGCACCCCAGGCGCACGTCACGGTGAATTGGCAGCCGCCCATGGCCCAGGGCGCGCCTGGGCGCCCCAGGGATGCTCCGTAGCGATTCCAAAGCTGTCAGAGCCCTCCAAGGCCCTCCCAGGGCCCAGGTCGCTCCCGGGCGCGCCAGCTGGATTTCCTAGTTCAAGAGGAGCGGCATCGGCGGAGCGAGCGAAGCGAGCAGAGCTGGCGCCACAAGCGCACAATCAAACGCTCGCGCGGCGTTCCACCCCAAACTCTTTCCCCCGACGTGAAGCGTCAACCCTAAACCCAGGATTGCGCATACCTTCAGACCTGGGAGGGTATCTGTGTGCGTGTGATACACAAAGCACTGTATGTCAAACCCATGAGCAAGATCGCCAAACCGTTTGGAGTCGTGGAGCCCTAAAAGAAATAGAACCCCGATTACCGAATGAACCGTAAACCCTAATAGAGAAAGCCGCGGGTGGTTCGCCGCCCTAACGGGCGCGGGGTGGGAATGTGAAAAGGGAGCTGGCCCCGTAGCCGAAGCATGATTCCGCTCTACATGATATCACTTCAACACAACTACCCACCCCCACTCCATTTTATGGGTGGGGGTGGTCTTACACGAATGATGATCAGCAAACGCTGACAGAGGACACCCTAAACCCTAAACTGCAAGCCACGGGCGGTGCAACGTCCGTAGCCTGTGGCGCCCGGCCGAGCGCTCAGCGAGCCTGCCCATACGGCGTGCGACGCACCGACGAAGCGGCGAGAGCCGCTGAGGAGGCATTCGCACGCCACGCGGTGCATCCCCGTGGTGTTCTCCTAAGAAAAGAAACCCTTAACCCTCAGCCGCACCCCTAGCGAAACGCTTGTTTTTCAGTTTTTTTTAGGATGTCTCGAGCGAAACGCTTGTTTTGCAAAGTTGGGAATGTCTCGAACGAAACGCTTGTTTTCATAATTTGTCGAGGATGTCTCGAGCGAAACGCTGGTTTTGCAGAGCCGACCGCGACGCGGAAAAGCGCCCCGCGCGCAGGAATTCCGATGATGTTTCGCGCGCGCCGCGTCCCGCGCGCAGGAATTTCGAGGATGTCTCGACTAATTGGTTTGTTTTGCCAGGATTTCCTTGAATTTTTGGCAGGATGTCTCGAGCGAAATGTTTGTCTTTCGTAATTTGTGGAAGGTTTTGCAAAATTAAGGGATGTCTCGAGCGAGGGCCTCGTGGGGGTCGAGAATTCAGAGGATGTCTCCGGCGAGATGCTTGTTTTCACGTCCCGCTTGCAAGAATTCCGAAGATTGCGGGTTCCCTACGGTCCGCTACATCCCCTGGGGTTCCAAACCTATGAAAATACAGCATGCGGTGCTCTCTGGCTGCTCCAAACGTATGAAATTATTGCATGCGGCGCCTCTCCGGCTGCCTCTAGGAACTGGCGCACGTCCCAGACGTCCCAGGCGCTCCCAGGCGCTCCCAGGCGCTCCCAAGCGCTCCCAAGCGCTCCCAAGCGCTCCCAAGCGTTCCCAAGTGCTCCCAGGTGTTCCGAGGCGCTCCCAGGCGTTCCCACGTGTTCCCAGGCGCTCCCACGCGCTCCCGGCGCGTTCCCAAGCGCTCCCAAGTGCTCCCAGACGCTCCCAGGCGCTCCCCCGCGTTCCCTACACGAGCGCCGGCTGCGCAAATGCTGTTTTTTGCAGTAGGAACCCACGGTATCGCGGCAACCCAACGACAGGATATAGAAAAATGTGTTTTTACAACAACTACGGCTGACGTATGTTGTTTGGGTTTTTTTTGGGGCCTCTGGCAATCGAGATGAGGGCGCCGGCTTCGCAAATGCTCTTTTTGCCGAAGGAATCCATGGCCTCGCGGCAAGCAAGCGACACAATATGAGCGAAATGTGTTTTTACAACAACTACGGCTGACATATGTTGTCTTGGGGTCTCTTTTGGGCCTCTGGCAATCGAGATGCGAGCATCGGCTTCGCAAATGCTCTTTTTGCCGAAGGAATCCATGGCCTCGCGGCAAGCAAGCGACACAAGATGAGCGAAATGTGTTTTTACAACAACTACGGCTGACATATGTTGTCTTGGGGTCTCTTTTGGGCCTCTGGCAATCGAGATGCGAGCGTCGGCTTCGCAAATGCTCTTTTTGCCAAAGGAATCCATGGCCTCGCGGCAAGCAAGCGACACAAGATGAGCGACATATGTTTTTACTACAACTACGGCTGATCAATGTTGTCTTGGGGTCTCTTTTGGGCCTCTGGCAATCGAGACGCGAGCGTCGGCTTCGCAAGTGCTCTTTTTGCCGAAGGAATCCATGGCCTCGCGGCAAGCAAGCGACACAATATGAGCGAAATGTGTGTTTTACAACAACTACGGCTGACATATGTTGTCTTGGGGTCTCTTTCGGGCTTCTGGCAATCGAAATGCGAGCGTCGGCTTCGCAAATGTTTTTTTTTTTTTGCCGAAGGAATCCATGGTCTCGCGGCCAGCAGTCGGCGCAAGATGAGCGAACTGTGTTTTTACTACAACTACGGCTGATGTATGTTGTCTCGGTGCCATTACAAATCTGACAGCCTCGTGGAAAATTAAAAATCGTCGAGGCTGGCGAGGGGGGAGGGGAGGAGGAGAGAAAGAGCGATAGAGAGAGACAGAGATAGAGAGAGAGAGAGAGAGACAGTGGCAAGGGAACGACTACGGCGGACGGGACATACCTACTGCGAGAACACGGCGCCGACGTAGACGCTGATGTCGTCGGGTTTCGGCGCTCCGTTGCGGCAGCAGTGCGCCAGGACGGCGTGCGCGATTGAGGCGTGATCAAGGGGGGTGGAGTTGCTCGGGATGCGGCAGAGCTCCTCGTCCGTGGCGTTGTCGGCGACGCCGTCGCTGAAGAGCATCAGCACGTCGCCTGGGCGGACGTCTTTGACCAGCTGCACGGTGCCCTGGCGGACCGTCTGCTTCAGCGCCTCGATTGTGCGATGCTGGTCGTTGTACACGGTGAACTGAAGCGGCCCGATCACGCTGTTACCGCGGGCGTCAAGCATCTGCACTCTGTGGTCCACCGTGCGAAAGGCAACGCGCCACACTCCCAGCATCGAGCAGTAGCGGAAGAGCATGGCGACACAGTCGCCCAAGTGGTACACGGTGAGCTTTTTCCCGATGATGGTGGCGACCGCCATGCACGTGCTTCCCAGTGACTCGGTAAAGATCCCTGCCATAACGATCAAGTTCTCGAGCCACAAGCCCGCGGTAGGCGTCGTGGGCACACGGCTCGGGTTTAAGAAGTTGGCCACCTCGGTGTCGAAGTCGTCCCGATCAGTGCCGTGCGCGAGCCGGCGAGCCAAGAAGTAGCGGAGAGAGTCGCGCATGTCTTGCGCCAGTCCCTCGGGGGTCATTGGCGCTGGGGCGCCGCCGACGCCGTCGAGGACGACCGCGTAGTGGTCGGAAGCGGCGGTCATGTCCGCGTTGGCGCAGCCTGTGCTCGCCTTCACGGGGTGCTGGGTCTTGGCCGCGTAACCCACCAGGGCGAGCATGGCGAGGGCGCGAGTCTAGGTGCAGGGTGCGAGAGCGAAGAGGGAAGTGCTCGACCCACGCGGAAAGCTACGGAAACGACGTCGAGACAACGACAATATGGATGTGACGGGCGAGGGAACTGCTGAGCAGGCTGCCGACGAGCAAACGATGGAGGGAGATTGCGAGAGAAAGAGAAGAGAGAAGAGAGAGAGAGAGAGAGAGAGAGAGAGAGAGAGAGAGAGAGAGAGAGAGAGAGAGAGAGAGAAAGAGAGAGAGAAGAGAGAGAGAGAGAGAGATAGAGAGAGAGAGAGAGAGAGAGAGAGAGAGAGAGAGGAGAGAGAGAGAGAGAGAAGAGAGAGAGAGAGAAGAGAGAGAGAGAGAGAGAGAGAGAGAGAGAGAGAGAGAGAGAGAGGAGAGAGAGAGAGAGAGAGAGAGAGAGAGAGAGAGAGAGAGAGAGAGAGAGAGAGAGAGAGAGAGAGAGAGAGAGAGAGAGAGAGAGACCGGACAAGTAGGCGGACCAGGGTCCGTCCGCGAGGCGCACTGCGGTGCGACAACCCGCAAAACACTATTAGCGGCGGTGCAGCCTTAAGATACGAGGGCGGGCAACAGACCCCCTCCCCCGGCGCATTGCGTCTGAAGCTACGGACGGCGGACAGACTGTGAAGATCTCACGTGTCAGACCGCGTGACGAAGAAGGCCCCAACAAGAAAGGCGACGTGCGGACACGTGGCTAGGCGGCTTGGCAGACCGCCAGTTGGGCGCTTGGCCGCAGCGCGGCGCGCAGGGACGGGGCACCCCCCGCCCCCGCGCCCTGACACCGTGGACGCGGGGCCACGCGTGCACACGGGCAGGCAGAATGGCGGAGATTAGCGCGGGGCTCCAGGCGGAGCGCCGCGGAGCGATGACAGCATAGCATGGAGGGTGAGTGGCGGCGCAGCACCATCGGGCGGGGGTGTAAGCAGCTCGGCGAGGGCACGACCGGCGCGGTGGAGGCGCTGGAGCAAAGGGCCTTGACGGGCTTGGGCAGCGGCAAGGTCGGCGGCGAGAGCTGCGCACCTCTGCTGGAGAGCGGCCGTAGACTGGGACAGCTCGGCTTCGCGGTCGGTGCGGGGCGGCTGCTCTGTGCCCGCGGTCGCGGGCCTCGCGGCGGGTACGAGGTCATCGGTGCGCCTGGCCAGGTGGTGGACCAGCGCGGTGCGGCGGTCCGTGCGCTGGCGGCCGTCGCCGTGGCGAGGCGACTGGAGGGTGTCGCGCGGTCCCAGGGCTGAAGCCGCTGGGGCCACGCCCCATGAGGACGGAGGAGCCGCAGCCTCGCAGCCTGCAAAAGTAGGAGCGTGGACGGGGCGCGACGGCCTGACTGGCTCAGTGCCCTGCGGGGGGGCTGAAGCCGCCCCCGCGGGCTGGCGCTGGTGGGGGGACGGGGTTGGTGGCACGGAGGGACCAATCATGATGCCGTGCGAGGGCTCATAGGTCGGCCGCGTGACCGGGTGGCGACTCGATGAAGCGGCATCGTCGGCAGCGTGGGGTGTCGGCGGGACGTCGTCTATGCTGCCACCCAGTCCGAGGGGATCATAAAAGTCCTCGTCGGCGTCTTGGAGGTGAGCGACGTCATCATGTGGGTGCGGTGCCGCTCTCGGTGGCGGAGTCGAGGTGGGCATCGTGCGGATGCCCGACGGGGCAAGGTTGGCGCTGGCTGGCCCGTCGTCCAGGAAGTCTAGTCCCCCGCCGAAGCCGAACGGGTCGTCCTCCTGTTCGTCGTACATCGCCCGTTGGGCCTCGGCCCAGCTCGTCCGGGTTCTGCGGGATGTCTGGTCCAGCCGCGGGTGGTGCCTGGTCCGACAGCAGGGGGTTCGGTTCCATTTTGCTGAGTTCAGCCGCTGTAAACCCAGCCCTGCGGTGTGGGAGCGGCAGAGTACGGTGTCTGCGCTCGTAGATGGCGACAGCGACCCCGTGAAGCACGGTCGCTTGGCGATGTCGTGTTTTGGCAGCTTCAACGATGTCGTCGGGGAGGTTGTGCGTGCGTGCCGCCGCTGTGGCAAGGGCGTCGGCCTGACGGTTGAACTCCTCCGCGATGGGCCCGATGAGCCCAAGGTCGATGCCCAGGTCTCCCAGGTGGCTGGCGACTTTTTCGACGCGAAACATGTCGGGCTTGGCCATGACACATCGGTGAATCATTGCCCAGAGCTCCGCGTGCGTGCCCTGCGGCGCTGGATGTCCGTCGATGATGCTTTGGAACCCATCGACCACCGCCTGGTTGTCCACGAAGACGTGCACGGGCCGTTCGGCACACGCCGTAAGGTGGACGATGGCAAGGGTCTCCGCAACCTGGGCGTTCTGCGTTAGGCCGTGAACGCGTGCACTGTAGTTCATGCGGTGGTCGATGCCGTAGTAGACGCCGTAGCCCGCTCGTGCTAGGAGTGGGATGGTTGGTGCACGCACCGTCCGTGGCAGCATAGACCCATGTCCATCCAGTGTCGTTGTCAAGGTAGGTGGTGTAGGTGTCCTGGGCTGAAGCCGCAGGATCACCCTCAGGGGGGGGCCGCGGGATGGGCTGTGGCAGCGGGTCCCTCGCGAGGTCGGCCTGCAGGTCGAGGAGGGCTGGGTCTTCGTCGAAGAGCCCGCAGTGTCTTGTGTGCGGCGGAAGACGGGCCCACTGGTCGTCACTGATGAGGGTGGTGAGAGGAACTCTTTCTCGGGCCCAGCACTTACAGTCGCGGACAGTGTGCTCCTGAGTTTCCTCTTCCTCGTCGCAGTAGCGGCACATGGGGCTGGGGTCTGCCGACGTGTTGGATCGGGATCGTCGCTGTTGGGTGTGGTCCCCGCCCGACAGGTAGTTCAGGAGGAGCGCCAGCTGCCAGGCAGTGCATTTGGCTGCTCCTTTGGTTCGCGCGAGCCACGTGCTGGCGAAGAGGTCAAGGCCCTGTCTGACCGAGGCGAGGTAGCCAAGGTCGTGTCGCCGTGGCTTGATCTTCCGCAGAAATGCCCTGCGTTGTGAGGCCCGCAGCATGTGCAGGAAGGCGTTTTGGGGTAGATTCAGCCAGCTGATCGGGCAGCCCCAGTCATCGTACATGATGCCAAATGTGGGCCAGGTCCATCGGAGCTGCTGGAGCGACTGGACGAGTCGCCCGACGGGTCCTCCACCAAACAGGGTCTGGACGTGGTGTTGGAGGTCTCTGGCGAGCCCGCAGAGTGTGACGTCGCGGTTAACCTGACGCCGCAGGCACAGGAAATGCTTCACGCTGCGTGATGGCGTCGATCTCAAGGGCGTGTCCCGGCACGCACACGGCCATGAGAGTCCAGAACTCGACCCACTTGTTCCCCTTGGGGCGTATAGCCGCCTTGAGGGCGTGGTTGTAGGCAGTCTTGGCTGGGCCTGATGGTGCTTGGATGTCGGTGCCCGTGGTGCAGACGCTGGCGGCCAGGGATCGGGCGTGCCGCGCCTTGATAAGCATCGGCGACGGGAGCTTGCCAATGCGCGGCAGGCGGATAGTCGCCCTCCGCACACGGGCGTCTGCGGTGGCCGTGAGGTTAAGCGCGGCTGGAGCCGGCGCTGCCTCGGCGTTGATGTAACTCCCGACGAGCTTGAAGGAATCGACCACTCGGAGGGGGCGATCCGCCAGTGTGAGCTGGGTGACGGCGGCGTGCAGCTCATCGGTGAGCGCCCACCCTGCCACTTTACCAGGGTGAATGCGTTGACCGGAGAATCGGTCAAACTTGGCGGTTTCGTCGAGAGATTTCTGCAGCTCAGGAGCGGTGTGGGTAGTGGAGTTGCTGTCGTCAACGAAGGTAGTGCTGAGTGATCGAGGAACGTATCGGTGCTGCCTCTTTGTCCACACGCACATGAGCAGCTTGATGTCATCCAGGGACCACGAGCTGCCCTGGAGGTGACCGTTTGTCCTGGCCAGGTCCCTGGAGTACGCTCCGTTCATGCGGATGTAGCGTTTGTGGTGTCTGTAGAAGTTTCGGCGGACAGTAACGATGTCTTGTGGGCACCCCGCGTGCAGCGCAAGGTTTAGACAGATGTCCGTGATGAGGTAGTCGAAGCACTTCTGTCGGTCAAGGGCTGCTCCAGCTAAGGGGAGGAGTAAAGTCCTGGCGTGTTCAATGCGCAGGGCGAGAGAAGTGCTGACATCCCCAATGGTGGCTTTGGGAACGGCGCCGAAGCTCGTGGCATGGGTCCATCCTTGCCGCCAGGTCGTGAGGCTACGGTAGGCCGGCGCCTCCCACGCATACATCCACACGGAAAGAACCGAGAGAAGCTGTTGGTCCGTCGGGAGTTCCCCTCGGCCTTTTCGGAGGCACGGGTTTGGCACGTGCAGGAGGGGCTCGGGGATGGTGCCAGTGCGTTGCATAGCACGTAAGACGCTGGCGAAGAGGCGAAGGATGTCGTCGGGTACTCCTTTGCCTCCTTGGTCGTCCAGCCGTCGAGTCCCCCCGCGCGGCGCGGTGAACGGGTGCGAATGAAGTGGATGAGTTGGTCGTCGGTAAGGTGGAAGGGGGCTGCTGGTGATGGCGTAGGCAGCTCTTGGCGGCATTCGTCGTAGAAGTCCGCCCACGTCGGCATAGCTTCGGCGTCATGGCCCGCGCGAGCGCGGTACGTGCCCAGGATGGGCTCCCAGGTGTCGACCATGAGCTTGAGCATGTCTTTGGTGTTGGCAACGATAGCGTTGGCGGGGAGGGCGTCGGGAACCTGGGCTGGTGGTGGGCCACGAATGGGGCCGTCGTCGTTGTCTGTGTCGGGCGAGCTACCGTCGCCGGGGCTGAAGCCGCCGGCGTCGGTGTCGGCGTCACTGTCGTCCGTGCTAGCTTGGTCAGGGTTGAAGGCGGTGATGTCGCAGTGGAGCTGTGCCTCGTCGGGAGTGGTAGGCGTGCGGAGATACGCCGTGGGCGAGCAGTCGGCAGCCCGTGCGTATATGGCCGCCTTTCGCCCGCTTGGCTCGCGGACGCCCTCAGACCAGATCTTGATGCGTTCAGCTGTGGCTCGGTTTGCACGTCGCGCCAGCTCCGAGTCTAGATTTTGGATCAGACGATCGAGCTGCTCTCCGCGTGGCGCTGGCACGTCGGGGGTCCAGGCGTCAGGAAAAGCCAGGAGGGCCGTGGGGCGCAGCTTGTGGCAGAGAAGGCGGGCCGCGGCCCACGTGCAGTCGATGCGTTGCGCCCGGTGCGGCGGGATAGCACGGCAGTCTATATGATGGTGCAGTCCGATGAAGCGAAGCTCGCAAAGTTGCCGATGGAGCTTGCGAAGGTGGTTCATGTGAATCGTGGAAGCTCCGTAGGTGGGAAAGGCGCGGGGGACGGCGGGTCGCTCCTCGAACGTGGGTGTGAGCCCGTGCATGGTAGGGGCCTTCTTTTTTGGGTGGTCTGGCGTTGGGGGCGGCAGGTCCCGCAGCCGGGTGAGATGGTACTCATGGCTGGCCTCGTTTGCCAGGGCGAACATGCGTTCCACATCGTCGCGTGCGTCAGCCTGCTCCATGCGGTCGTGGTATCGTCCGGCGATGTGGGTCCCTAGTGCCTGGAGTTCGTGGTCCTCATGAGCTCCGTCATGTGGAGGGTATGGCGTGGGGGCCAAAAGGCGTGGGGCCGTGTGATCGAGGCGGCTTAGGTCGAGTGTGACCTGCAGGCCAACATGGGACTTCGCTGGCAAGTCACGCAGATAGCAGAAGTCGGTGACAAGGGATCGCGCAGCTTGGTTTGCGATGACATAGTCGATGCGCGAAGTGCGGGGGCACTTGGTGACGCGGTCCCAGTCAGGGATATTGCCATATGTGTGCATGGTGTGGTCTGGTGTGCCTTCAGCGACGTTGGAACATCCGTGCTGCATCATGTGCAGCAGGTGTGGATTGTCGTCGATGTTCGTGTTGGCGTCCATACAAATGAAATACGGGGCTGAGCCGACCCTCGCGGCGGCGCAATCAGCAAGCCGAAATATATCGGTGCTGTCCCCTCCAGCGACCCCGTAGAGGCTCGCAATGTAGATCCCAGCGGGACCGTGGTTGTTTCGTCGCCGCCTGCGGCGGTGCTGGATGCAGAGCGGGAGGAAGGCCTCGTGCCATCGTTTCTTGGCCTTGAGGGTGGCGATACAGGTCGCAATGTCGTCGACTGTGGAGTCGACGATGGCGTCCTTAGAGAGGATGGCAACCCCGCCCGAGGCGCCGGTGTTGCCCTCGACCGTGTGGTCCGTGCCACCGTGAGCAGCTTTGCGCTGGGCACGCGCCAGGTCCAGGTCAGGTCCCAGACTGGCCTGGTATCCTCCGTGTGTGGATTGGCGGCGTTGGTGGCGATGGCTTGCCTGGTAGGCTTGGCATGACGGGTCTCCTGCAGCGCTATGACTGCGGCGTTGTGGTCGACACCTAGGGCGGTAATGGTTGGCCAGTTCGCTGGAAGACTCGTGATGTTGAGGCTGACGAGGTGGATGGAGCGACCTGGCCCATCTCCGTCGGTGGAGCTGGGGTTAGCACGCCCCGCACGGTGGAGGGCGGCCTGGCCGTCACCCAGGTAGGAGGCTTGGCCACAGGAGGAGCTCATGGCGTCGCAGCAGATTGGCTTGGACGGGGCTGAAGCCGCCGTCGGGCCAAAAGTGTAGGCAAGGCATGGTCGACGCTGCGCCGGGGGGGTTCATAAACATCGGCAAAACTGCCTCGAAAAAACCTCCTCACTCCTGTACCGTGGGGGGCGGAGGGAGGAAAGGTGAGATGTCCAGGATCCTCTTGCTCTGCCCGAGTCTGAAACGCAACGTTAGGGCACAGGCTGTGGGACTGGTCGCCAGTCTGCTCTGCGTTCTGAACGGTTTTCCAGTTAGGGCGTCGCGGCCGCCGAAGCACGGCTGCAAGACAGATGGCGCAGCAGGAGACGCAGGACGTGACTGCAGGTATGGTCAGGGTGAACGGGCTCTGCCGCTTGTACTCTCGTCCAGAGGCCAAGGGCACCGCTTGAGCGCGCGTCCGAATGCCAACAGTGTTCCTTACTCTCGGGACAGGCGTAGGCGCTGATGCTGACGATGCCGGTGAAGGAGCCATAGGCCGTGATGGTGTCGGTGCGATCGCCGTAATTGTCGATGCTGCCTGCCCCCAGGTGTTTTGGTACAACTGGGCCCCCAGGTGTTTTGGTACAACTGGGCCCCCTGTGGTCGCTGTTGCCGTCGCTGTGAGCGTCGATGGAGGATTCGGAGCTGGCGTCGATGCTGGCTGCAACTCTGGTGAGGGTTCCAGCGTAGGCACAGTCGCGGGTGCTGACGCTGGTGGTGCTGGCGTAGGAGCTGTCGTCGGTACTGGCCTCGATGCAAACGTCGGCGCTGGCGTCGAGGCTGGTTGCAACTCTGGCGTGGGTATCGACGTGGGCGCAGGCGTGGGTGCTGACGCTGGCAGTGGTGTCGTAGGGACTGTCGTCAGGACTGGCCTCGATGGAGACGTCGGGGGTGGCGTCAATGCTGGCTGCAACTCTGGCGTGGGTAGCGGCGTGGGCGCAGGCGTGGGTGGTGACGCTGACGGTGCTGGCGTAGGAGCTGTCGTCGGTGCTGGCCTCGATGCTGACGTCGGAGCTGACGTCGACACTGGCTGCATCTCTGGCGTGGGTACCGGCGTGGACGCAGGCGTAGGGGCTGACGCTGGCGGTGTTGTCGTATGAGCTGTCGTCGGTGCTGGTCTCGATGCAGACGCCAGAGCTGGCGTCGATGCTGGCTGCAACTCTGACGTGGGTACCGGCGTAGGCACAGGCGTGGGTGCTGACTCTGGCGGTGCTGGCGTAGTAGGTGTCGTCGGTGCTGGCCTCGATGCAGACGTCGGAGCTGGCGTCGATGCTGGCTGCAACTCTGGCGTGGGTAGCGGCGTAGGCGAGGGTGCTGACGCTGACGGTGCTGGCATAGGAGCTGTCGTCAGTGCTGGCCTCGATGCAGACGTCGGAGCTGGCGTCGATGCTGGCTGCAACTCTGGCGTGGTTACCGGCGTAGGCGCAGGCGTGGGTGCTGACGCTGGCGGTGCTGGCGTAGGAACTGTTGTCGGTGCTGGCCTCGATGCAGACGTCGGAGCGGCCGTCGATGCTGACTGCAACTCTGGCGTGGGTACCGGCGTGGGCGCATGCGTGGGTTCTGCCGCTGGCGGTGCTGGTGTAGTAGCTGTCGTCGGTGCTGGCCTCGATGCGGACGTCGGAGCTGGCGTCGGAGCTGGCTGCAGCTCTGGTATGGGTACCGGCGCAGGTGTGGGTGCTGTCGCTGGCGGTGCTGGCGTAGGAGCTGTCGTCGGTACTGGCCTCGATGCAGACGTCGAACCTGGCGTCGATGCTGGCTGCAACTCTGACGTGGGTACCGGCGTAGGCGCAGGCGGTGCTGGCCTCGATGTCGACGACGACGCAGCCACAGTCAACCAGTGAACGTCACCATCGTCGTCGCAACGTCCCCATCACGTGAAGAGAATGCAGCGTCTGAAGGGGAGGTAAAAAAAAAAAGAAAAAAGAACAAAAAAAAAATGGGAAAGGAAAAAAAAAAAAAGGGAGTGGGAGGAAGGGGAAGGAAGGAAAGAAGAAAAAGGGAAAGAAAAAAGAAAAAGAAAAAAACGAAAAGAAAAAAAAAAAAAAAGAAAGAAAAAGAAAAAATAAAAGGGGGGAAAAGAAAAGAAAGAAAAAGGGGGAAAAAAAAAAGGAAACAAAAAA
>CAUYUJ010019402.1:0-5000 GCA_963575745.1 Prorocentrum cordatum | reverse complement strand
AGAGAGAGAGAGAGCGGAGAGAGAGAGAGAGAATGAGAGACAGAGAGGGGGAGTTGAGAGAGGAGACAGGCGAGAAAAAGAGAGAAGAGAGAAGAGAGAGGAGAGAGAGAGAGATAGAAAGAGAAGAAGAGAGAAGAGAGAGAGAGAGATGAGATATAAGAGAGAGAAGAGAGAGAGAGAGAGAGAGAGAGAGAGAGAGGAGAGAGAGAAAGAGAGAGAGAGAAATGGAGAGAGAGGGGGGGGGGGAAGAGAGAGAGAGAAGAAAAAAGAGAGAGAGAGAGAGAGGAGAGAGCGAGAAGAGAAAGAGAGAGAGAGGAGGAGAGAGGAAAGGGAGAGAGAGAGAGAGAGAGGAGAGCGGGAGAGGGACGAGGTAGAGGGAGGAGATAAGCCCGCTCCCAGTGAGAGAGAGAGAGGAGATAGAGAGAGATGCTGTGATGATCGGGGAGAGCGAGAGAGAGCGATAGAGAGAGCGATTTGAGAGCGAAGAGAGGAGAAGATAGGTAGAGAGGGGTATGGAGGAAGGGGGGGGTGGGAATTGGGAGAGATAGAGGGGAGGAGGGCGAGGAGGAGGACAGAGAGAGCGACAGAGAGCGAGAGAGAGCAAGAGAGAGCGAGAGAGCGAAAGAGAGAGAGAGAGAGAAGAGAGAGGGAGAGAGAGAGAGATAGAGAGAGAGAAAGAGAGAGAGAGAGATAGAGAGAGAGAGAGAAGAGAAGAGGAGAGAAGAGAGAGAGAGAGCGAGAGAGAGAGAGGGAGAGTGAGAGAGAGAGGAGAGAGCAGAGAGAGAATAGAGAGAAGAGAGAGAGGGAGAGAGAGAGATAGAGAGAGAGAAAGAGGCAGAGATAGAGGCAGAGAGAGAGAGGCACAGAGAGAGAGGCAGAGAGAGAGAGAGAGGCAGAGAGACAGAGGCAGAGAGAGAGAGGCAGAGAGAGAGAGAGAGGCAGGGAAAGAGAGGCAGAGACAGAGAGAGGGCAGAGAGAGAGAGACAGAGAGAGCAGAGAGAGCAGAGAGAGAGGCAGCTCAGTCACACTTAAATCCAGATTCGTCCTCACCGAGTCCCACCACCAAGGGAACGCCAGCAAGGAGATGCACATATGGGGATCCCCACGCAGTGAATAATCTCCTCTTGGTTTCCTCCTCAGTACCCTTGTAATACTGGGGCCTGTAGTTCTGGAGCTGTAGTATTGGGGCTGTACTACTGAGGCTGTGGTGCTGGGGCGGCAGTGGTGGGGCGGAAGCACCCTTTGAGGGCTTTGTTTTTGGATTCAGATTGCGAACACGGGAAGGTTATGCGCATGTTTTGTGAATTTTGGGCGCGGCGTGTTTGCCATCAGAAACGCAACGGGTGAAAACCATAGCCTTCCATTTCATGGGGCGGACTCACGCCTTGAGGGTTTCCTTTTTGGATTCGTGTTGTCTAGACGGAGAAGTTCTGCGCATGTTTCGTTAAATTTTGGGCGCGGGATGCTTGTCAAGCTCTCCATTCCATTCTTCTGAAGACCTTACGCCAAGGCGGAAAGCAACGCGTTTCAAACATTCTGCGAACAAAATCGCACGTTCCAAAAGTGTATTTTTGTATGACGTAACCATTTTCACGATCGGTGTCCACCCCGGAACTCTAAAATGCATTTTTTTGTTGGTGCCTTCGGGCTGCTCTTTGCTCGACTTTACACGGACAGCCCTACCAACAACTACCACAGAAAACTGTACAATATTAACACAATCTGAAGAGCAACGATGGATGTTGGAAGCAAGAATACCCCTTTTTTGTCGCGTCCGTCTCTGCGCGGGACAGAGTATGGCAAGCATTTCGAAACAAACCAGGTGCGCAAACACTTTGTTTGAAAAAAACGGAGGGGGGGGAGGTGGGGGGGTGGGGGGGGGGCAAACCAAGGGGACCAAACAAAGGGAAAGGGGCTTCCATTCATTTTTGGATGCCCCCGCCCCCTCTGTTGCCTATATTTTGTTGTTCGTGCGTCGTTACACACAAAACTGCGTTTGGGGCGCGTGTTTGCCAACTCCACATCAGATCTCGCCAGGTCATCGGCGATCTCCGCATCGCAACAGCCCGTCCTGGAACGATGCTCGAGCGAGTTGCTTTTTTGAAGGGAAAACGTCGAACGTAAGTTTCGGCCTGCCTGGGGAAACCCAGCGATGACCTTCAGAATGCCGTCGCAACCAGCGGGGCGAGGAGGCAAATTAGGGGAGTGACTACGACGATGCACGAAGAGTGTAGATTGAAAAACAACGGTGGGTGTTGTAAGCAAGGCAAGGGGGCATCCAATGTTGGATGCCCCCGCGAGTTGCCTTGATCAATCACAAGGGTCAAAACTAAGTTTCTAGCTCAAATTAAGCAGACTCGGAGAAAGAGGAGGAGGAGGACGAAGAGGAGGAGGAGGAGGAGGAGGAAGAGGAGGTGGAGGAGGAAAACGAGGAGGAGGACAATGATGTGGAGAAGGAGGAGGAAAAAGGGGGAAGATGAGGGCGAGGGAGGAGACGAGAGAAGGGAGGTACTGGGTGAGCCTTGGGTGAGCCTTGTGTGCGAGGAGGCGCGCTCTACACAAGAATTTTTCAGTAATGCTACTATTGCGGTTCACGTGCGTCGCTGTGTTCGTTCCCTCGTGAATCCAAAAGTGGCATTCAAGGGTGAATGTCGGGCCCTTTTCCCGCCCCCATGTAAATCCCCCCCCGGCAGCACCCGCCAGAAAGGAGGGCGACGACGCCTGGGGTCCGGGCCCACGTTCGCCAGCTGGCGCAGGTACGTCCCCAGGGGCACCTGCCGGCGCTCACCAGGCGGTGGGCGGGGAGCGATGGAGAGGGAGGAGAAGGAAGAGGACAAGGAGGGAGGAGGAGGAGAAGGAGGAGGGAAGAGAAGGAGGAGGAGGAGGAGGAGGAGGATGAGGATGAGGATGAGGATGAGGATGCGGGATGAGGATGAGGAATGAGGCAGGGGGAGGAGGAGAGGAGGAGGAGGAGGAGGAGGAGGAGGAGGAGGAGGAGGGGGAGGGAGGAGAAGGAGAAGGAGGAGGAGGAGGAGGCGGAGGAGGAGGGAGAGGAGAATGAGAAGGAGGAGGAGGAGGATAAGGAGGACGCGGACATGGACATCCGAATGAGGGGGTAGCGTCAAAGCACTCACTCGGGTGATCTACGCGCTATTGTCAAAATCTCCTGCGCGCGGTTGTGCTGCAAGCCTGCTTTCTCACTCTGGCCGGCAGGGGGCGTGCCCTGAAGCTCAAGGACCGAGCTCCGAGGTGGCCCCGTTAGAGAGGTTCGCAACCTTACATCGCGAGTCCCATCGGGCCAGTGCGGGGGGAGCAGCTGCTGGCCCTCCCGCGTGCTCTTGGGGAGGGGGACGCGCGGGCTTAGCAGGGCGCCCAAGCCAAGGGGGAGGAAGAGACGACGACACGACCTCAAAAGGAGGAGAGAGGGGAGAGATGGAAGGCCCGAGACCCAAAACTGTTGCTCGGGGGGCTCCTGCTACTTCTATATGTTGAATTCCGTGGTCCGCTCTTCCACTCAGCTCACTTCTCGGTCGCTCTGACAGATGCTCCATGTGATGTCTTTGTACACTATCCTATGAGGTCGCCCATTTCCCCCTCGGGGTGTGCGAGGTAGAGCATACTGGACATCACGGTCATAGGCAGGGGCCGACGAGGAGCACCCAGGTGGGCATCATGATGATCACTGTTTCTCCTCCCGCCCTGCAGATGTGTACCTGAAGGTGCTCCATAACATACTGCCCATTGCGATGGCAGTGCGGGCGTCCTGTTGTGCCCAAGTAGTCCGCCATGAGTAGCACTCCGAGAAACCTCGCTAATGCTTCCTTTGGCTGCCTGCCGGCACGGCCAGCTCACAACTTGCCCAGATCAGCACCCCGAGAAACCTCGCTAACGCTTTCTCTTGGCAATCTGCATGCTCCAGTGGGTGCGTTCACTGGTGGCCGCTTGAACTTGCCGTCGTTGTCTCCTTCGACTTGGGGTGCCGAGCTTGTTAACGAGGATCCCTGTGCCATCCAGCATGGTCTGGGTGCTGTCCTTAAGCTCCTGGCGCTCCTTAGGATAAGGAAGAGGAGGACCAGACAAAACCTGAGACTCATCAGCGATGAGGAGGAGGACAGGAGGACCAGAAAAAACCAGAGAGAACCTGAGGACCAGGAGGAGGATCAGAGATAAACTCTCCCTCGAATCTCCCACTTCGCAGGCCCCTAACTACAAGGACTCAGTGCCACTGAAGGAAGTGCCCCGTCGGGAAACAACCGCTTGAAGATCCTGAAGCGTGCCAAAACAACACTATCGGACCTTCAACGCCACGAATCAACCGGACTGTTTTAACGATCCTGCACCGAGCCAAAACACCATTCATGGGACATCAACGCGGCGAACCAACGTAACTATTGCGCTTTGGCAGTCCTGGGCCGTTCCAAAACAGTGTTTTCTGGCACGCTAACCATGGGAATCAATGGGGTTCCTGCAGATGTTTAAGACGAGTGCGCGCGGCGCGAAAACGAACAACACAATTTCAAAATAAGCCGCTCTCAACCCGCACAACTCTTGCAATTGGTCCAAACAAGCGTGCACAACACTAAAACGATAACCACACTTTGATCAGGAACCGCCCTCAATCAGTGAAGCTCCTGCAACTTCTTAAGACGAGTGCCCGCGACGGTAAGGCAAAGACCACATGTTGAAAACCACCCGCCCCGAACCCGCGAAACTCTCGCAATTGTTTGAAAAGAATGCGCGCGACGCTGAAACGAGAACCGCATTTTGGATACGACCCGCGCTCAATCCGTGAAGCTCTTGCAACGTTTTGAAACGAACATGCGCGGGACCAAGGCGAGGGCCACATGATGGAAGCGGCCCGCCCTCCATCTGTGAAGCTGTTCAGCTTGTAAGCTTCAGGGTCATGAGTGGCAAGGAAGTCTCAGGCGAAATGCCCGGCCCGCCCTTTCGACCGGCCTCGGGGCACGATAGGGAGGCATTTATAGGGAAAACGAATGGAG
>CAUYUJ010019401.1:177653-180977 GCA_963575745.1 Prorocentrum cordatum | reverse complement strand
TGAGGGCCCCCAGAGGCCGAAAATTGCGAAAAACCTCCCGTCATGATTTTTTCATTACTCGAGGGGGTCTGGGTCCGCGGCCGCCCTTCCCTTCCCCCACTCGCACCCGTGCGCCCCCACGTCTGGCGCGGCTCGCAGGCCAGCCGCGCGCGTGGGGCGCCCGCCCTCGCCGCGGACCAACACGCGCCATCTTGGGGCCCTCTTGTCCACGGGCGCACGGCCCCTAAGCCAGCTTCAGCGCCCAACCGTTGTTCTGAGGCGGCCGAGCGCCGGACCCCAACGGCAACAGACGTCGGGCAGAGAGAGAGAGAAAGAGAGGACACACTCACGCAGAGAGAGAGAGAGAGAGAGAGAGAGGGAGAGAGAGCAAGAGGACACACATTCACGTGTTGGCCCACGGAGGCGTCTTGGGGCCCTCTAGTCTGCGGCGAGCCTGGGGGGAAGTGTGAAGGGGGAAGCCTACTCAGAAGGCGGCGGGGCTTCTCAGACGCCCTCGCGCCCTGTGAGAAGTCTTCCGCGCCTTCGGGGAAGGCGTAGAAGACCTCGCAGAAGGCCGGGGGGCTTCTCGACGATCCTCGGAACGTGTGGTGGGACCAACGTGTGCTTGTCCACCGATGCCCTTCGACATGATGAAGGCGCTCTAAGGAGGACGAACAGGAGCAGGAGCAGAAGCAGGAGGTCGACGAGGAGGAGGAGGAGGAGGAGAGCACCCGCGCGAGCGGAAAATCGGACTCGGGGGTGAGCTGGCCCGAAGGCGCTTCACGGTGCATCGGCAGCTGAAGCCGAAACCAAAGCAGAGACATGGAACGGGCCCACCCTGCAGGGGAGGCAGCAGCACCGCTCTGCGGAGGGCGACGACAGGCGGCGTGCGCTCGACGGAACCAAGCGGGGCCCCCCCCCACGCATACACACGCACACACACACACAGACAGACAAACACACACACACACACACACGCACACACACGAACACACACAAACACACAACCACACGCACAAACACACAACACACACGAAGACACACACGCAAAAACACACCCAAACACACAAACACACAAACACACACAAACACACAACACACGCAAACCCAAACACAAACATACACACAAAAACACACAAACAAACACACACACAACACACACAAACACACACACAAACGCACAAACACACACACACGCACAAACGCACACACACACAAACACACAAAGACACACACACAACACACAAACACACACAAACACACATACACGCAAACACACAAACCCACGAACACACGACCACACGACCACACAAACACACACGCACAACCACAATCAAACGCAAACACACACACAAGCGCAAACACAAAGACAAACGCACACAAACACAAACACAAGCACACGCACACACAAACAAAAACGCAAACGCAAACGAAGACGCAATCGCCACAACGAGCGCAAACACAAACAAACACAAACGCACACAAACACACACAAACACAAACACAGCCACAACCACGACCACGACCGCAAACATTTTTTTGGGTCGGCGGGGCGAGAGCGAACCTCTTCCGCTAAAAACTAGGCGGGCTACGCACAGCTTTAATTCGGGAGACAGGGCGCAGGCGGGCGGGGCCTCAAGCGGCCGGGGTGGGCGGGGCCCGGGGTGCAGGCAGGCGGCGCACAGGAAAAGGTACGCCGCGGACAGGGGCCGGAGGCGAAGACCCGGAGGGTGAGCGATGTGGCGTTGCCGTCAACGGCACGTCGTGAACACCAGCCTCGAGCACTGCAGAGGAAGACGTGCCACTTGACCAGGTCGACGTCCAGGAGGGAGATGACCACCATGAAGGCGATGAGCAACGTTGTGCCACCGGATGGTGCGGAGGAGGCCCAGGAGGAAGATGAGCGCCACGAAGGCGATGTGCAACGTTGTGCCACCGGGTGGTGCGGAAGCGGCCTGGGGTGGTAGTCCAATCCACGACCAAGAAGCAGCCAACAAGAGGTGCGGCCAGAGACGAAGGCCGTCCGTGTCCGACAGGATGTCGGTGGAGTGCAGGGAGGATATCTGACCTGCACAATCAGCGCGTGAAGACGGGCAGCAGCCGCACACGATGCGCTGACGTCCGCATGTCCGAGGGCCGGGCCTGAGCCGCGCAGCGCCATGGCGAGCGGGGCCGCCGAGGCGGCAAGGTGCAGCGCCCGGCACCGGGCCGAAACCGCGCAGTGCCGGGCGCTGCCGCCATGGGAGGGGGGGGAAGCGAGCGGGGGGGGACGAAACGAACAGGGAGGAGAGAGGCCGGCGTCCCGCGCCAGCCGTAGTCGCGTCAGCCCGCACCGTGGGTGCTCACGTGGGGGACTGGGCCCCGATGGGTACGGTACAGGTAGGACACGCGGTCCCAGATCATGCAGAGGACAGGGCGCGCCACGCCAGTCGTCGTCGCGTCAGTCCGCACCGCAAGTGCTCACAGGGGGAACGGCCCCCGATGGGTAGAGGTGGGACACACGGTCCCAAATCATGTAAAGACAGGAGAGGGGGGGGGGGAGGAAACGGAAAAGACGGGGACCAGGTGGACCGGCAAGCAGTCGTAGCCCGTGGGGCGTGCACGCCACAAGGGCAGTGGGGTACAAGTGGGGGGGAAAGGGAGGACACACGGTCCCATGTCAGGTGAAAAGGGAGGTGGGGGACGGGGGCACAGGTGATGGGAGTGCGGAGACGGTTGCGTCGTGCTGCCATAGGGCGAGGGGGTCAGGTCGCCGGCTGGTCAGCGCCGCGTGCGCTTTCCAGTCCAGGTGTCGTTGCACCCACAACCACAAACAAGCACACACACAAACACAAACACAAACACAAACAAAACCAAAAACACAAGCACGACACCACAAGCACAAAAACACAAGCACAACAAAAACAAGCACAAGCACAAGCACAAGCACAAGCACAGCACACGCACAATCACAACAGCACAAGCACAAACACACAAGCACACGCACAAGCACAAACACAACAACACACGCACAAGCACAAGCACAGGCACAAACACCAACACACACATACACCACCAAGAACACAAACACCCATACAAACACAAACGCCACAAACACACAAACACAAACAAAAACACACTCACACACACACACACGCGCACAAACACAAACACACACACACACCAACACAAACAATCACACACAATCACACACTTAATCGCACAATCAGACAATCAGACAATCACACACCACACACACACACACGCACCCACACACACACGCACACACGCACACGCACACGCACACGCAAACACACACGCACACGCACACGCACACGCACACACACACACACGCACACGCATACG
>CAUYUJ010019401.1:152653-172653 GCA_963575745.1 Prorocentrum cordatum | reverse complement strand
TCTGCGAGCGCGCGGCTACTCGCCGGCGGGGCAGGTGGCTGGTGGCTGCACCCAAGCACGCACGGCGTGAAGCCGGCGGCTTGGGTTGGGCGCGCGCCAGGTGCGCAAGCACCGGCGGCGCCCGCTGCGGCCCCTCATGGGCTCTCACGCCTGGCGCTCTCGGCGCCGGCGGCAGCTCTGCTGGGGGCGCTGTCCTTCGCCGGGTTGGTCAACGAGGAGGTGTCCCTGGCCATCTTGCCGGAGATGCCCTTCATCGGCTCGTGCGACTCCCACAGGTAGCCGTGGAACGCGTCCGACTGCCAGCGCCCGAATCGGCGCACTCGGGAGAGGTCCTCGGTCACGTGGTACATTGCAGTCGCCCCGCCGACCCTCAGGGAATGGCTGCCGATCTCCTCTCTGGAGAGGCCGGCGGCCAGCCCCGCGACTGTCAGGAAGTGCTGCACCTCTGCCCTGCGGATCGGTGTACCTGACGCCCAGCGGAAAAGGGGCAGCCGTTCCTCGGTGCCCTTTATCCGCTGAGGATGGTGAGCTTGGAGCCGCTCCATCGCCGCGATCGGGCAGAGCGACGTGCCGGCGCGGTAGTGGTTCCTCACCGTCCCGACATTGAGCTGGTCCGTCTTGCTGCCCTTGATGTAGATCACCATCTCGTCGGCGTCCTGGAAGCTGGCCACTCGCTTCCCCTCCTTCTTGGGCTCCACGTCCTCCCCGTGCAGCACTCGCTCGAAGGACCGCGAGCGCCCGTCCTGGAGGAGGTACTCTGAGGCCCTCAGGAGGAAGAAAAACGCTGTCACGATTGCCGCCCAGATGACCACTGCATCCTCCTCGGGGAGCTTGGCCTCCTGCTGGAGAAAGCCGCGGAGCCATTCGAGCATGGCTGGCGTGACGGGCTTCTTCCGCTTGGTTTCGGGCCCCTGCCAGCGTTTCAGCCCTGCCAGCGTGCTCCAGAGGCGGCCTCTGTGGAGCAGGGGGTCCGAGTAGCCGGCCACCAGGTGGGCGTAGCGCACCGCGAAGAGCTTCTGCTTGATGGTCCCCTCGGTCCTCCCGACGACCCGCGCGAGGAGGACGGCGAAGTTGATGGGCGCCTCCTCGTCGGCCAGGCGCTCCTCGCGATCACGTCCTGGGAGCCAAGGGCTGAGCCCTTGCGCCTGGCGCGCGGCCACCCAGAGCCGCCATCCTCCCTCGTAACCTGCCCTTGTGCCTTCGCTGAGTTTCTGCAGCATGGCCTCCATCTTCTGCTGCGCGAACCAGCCGGCGTAGTTGGCTCCGCCAGGCTCAGCGCGGCCGGCGGGGGCGAGCTCCTTCCCGGGGTAGTTGGCCTTCCGAGCTACGCCCAGCGCTTGCGGCCTTACCAGGTTGGTTGCTGGCATCTCTTTGGCACGCCGGGGGCTCTTTTTGCGAGGGCTCTTCGAGCGGGTCACACTTTTGTCTAGCTTGACCTTCTCGGCGGCTGGGGCCTCGCGGGGTCCGATGAGCGTGTCCTCGTCGATCATCTTGAAGCGGACTGCCTGGGCACGCCGGCGATTCTTGTGCATCTCGTCGGTGAGCGCTCCTCCGGCCCTTGCCTCGTCCTCGGCTGCCAGCGCCAGGGCGGGCTGATCCGGTGCTTGTGCCCAGGCGTGGAACCAGCGCTTGGTGGTCTCCCACGCAGCCTGCTCTTCTGGATCATGGCACACCCCGGCCCGCTGCGTGCTGGTGTTGTCGAGCGCCTCTGTCACCGCGGTCAGCACTGCCTCCGCGGTCCTCGGCGGGAGCGCCCTGGCTGCGCCTTTCAGGCGTTCGTCCTCGGTGGAGCCCTGGGCTCGCAGGTGGGTCCACTCGTCGTTGGTCCCTCCCTGCGCTCGCCAAACCTCTTGGGGTGTCAGGGCGCGGACCGTGCCCCCGCCCCCTCCGGTGACACGGGGGAGCGTCGCCCCGGGTCCTTGGAGCTCCGCCCCAGGCCAGCGGATGGTGCCCGCCGGCCCCTCCTCGCTGTAGATCAGGTGCTTCGCTCCATCCTTCTTGAGGTGCCCGACCAGCTTGAGGAGGAGGGGGTCGCTGGTGGATTGGATGCGGGGGTCCCATGACACTTCGCCCTGTTGGTCGAGCCACAAGTGGTCTTTTCCCTTGTCCAGGAGAGGCTTGACGCTGGCAGCTCGGGAGCAGGCCGGCGGCATGTTAATGCACGCCAGGCCCACTCCCGCTTTCCGACGTCCGCCCACGAGCACCCGCCTGGTCCGCGTCGTGGCGTCCCCGTGGTGCGTGCAGACCACCTCGAACTTCGAGACCATGTAGCCCAGCTGCTTGAGTGCCTTCACGAACCTGGCTGTGTCTACCCCGGTCGGGGCGTCCACGACCACCACTTCAGGGCTCTCCTGAGTTGCTGCAACGAGGAAAGCCTCCATCTCTCGGCCCTTGGGGTCTAGGGACAGCGACGCCATGAGCCATCCCGCCTTCTGGTTCTCCTCGGGCTCCGATCCCCCGAGGCGCTTGAAGGCCTTCGTGTACGGGTTGATGAGACTCCCCACTTCTCGGCCCAGCTTCCCGCGGAGCGGGAGAGCTCTCGGCAGCCCATGTCCTCGCTGAAGCGCTCGGTGTCGAAGGGCAGCCTCGGCCACGGGGCCCGTCTCCCCAGGGAGTCTGAGAAGGCGCTCCTTGGCGTCTTCCAGTATCTGGCCCCAGGCTGCGGGAGGCTCTAGGCGCTTCCACCCTGAGGTGGCCAGCGTGTCATGAACCTTCTTGACCTCTTCGCGGGTAAGCCAGTCGGCCACCTCATTGTGGTAGGTCCTCACGAAGAACGAGACGATGCGGCACCCGTGCATGGCTTCGATCCTTTCCACCAGACGAATCAGGTGGCGGGCCAGGGCGTTCTTGGGGCTTCTCTTGGTGAGCCAGGCCTTCACATTCTGATTGTCCGTGACGTAAAACACCAACTCGCCTTCCCACTTCGAGCCCTGCTTCGTGGCCAACGCGACCACCGCCAACAGCTCGACCACCGCTATGATCCAGCCCTCCTCGCCGCTCTCGCCTCCGACCGCGTGACTCAGGGCCTCGAGCAGTGGTCCGGCGTCCGCGGCCATGTACTCCGGCGTCGGCGCGGCATCCCCTGCAGTTGCGCTCCCCCAGTCGATGGCACCGATCGAGGAGGTGGTAGCATCTCCGCCCGTCCACCGCGTGGTACGTGCTGTTCCCGGCAAGGCGAGGCGTTCGCGCACCGACAGAGCCTGCGTGAAGCTGGCCTGGAAGGTCGTGCTCCAGGCCTCAGGGACGTCGAAGAGCATCCTCAGAAACCCCACCGACGCGTCCCACTCCTCCCAGGCGAGCTCGACTTCCTCAGGCGTACCTTTCGGCTCTGCCCAGCTCGTCCCGCTGCTGAGGAGCCGGTCCAGGGCGGGGAGCTCGGGGCGGAGGGCCGGCTGTGCTGACGCCCAGAACTGGGCACAGCCTCGCAGCTCTTGGGCGACCTTCAGCGGGACCCGCCTGGATCCTCTGAGCTCCGGGAGGGCGAGCAGGTACTGAGCCTTGATGCATTTGGGGTCTGGGAGCCTAACCACCTTCGTATCGAAGTTCATGTGGAGGCCCCAGATCAACTGCTCTGCCGCGAACTCCCCCTCGACGTCCAGTTTCTCCTCGTTAACTGCGTCCGGGCCCCAGACCCGCTTCATGGCCCTGTCGAGCTCCTCGGCCGAGAGCCAGGGTCGGAGGCCCACCAGCGGCTCGAGGACAACCCCGTCGTCCATGAGCCACTTGGAGGCGTACCTGACGGTATCGTTGATCCTGGGCGCCGGCGGCTTCCTCCTCTCGTGCTCGCTCTTGGCCGCCC
Organism: Prorocentrum cordatum; assembly: GCA_963575745.1. Taxonomy (NCBI): domain Eukaryota; class Dinophyceae; order Prorocentrales; family Prorocentraceae; genus Prorocentrum; species Prorocentrum cordatum. The sequence continues at coordinate 168,854 of CAUYUJ010019401.1, read as the reverse complement.
AGGCGAACGCCATGTACTCGCCCGGGCTGCCGGCCCAGCCGAAGACCAGCACGCCGTGGATCAGGATAACTCGCCCTGGCACCCCGACCTCCTTGCCCGGGAGCGTCGTCCCGAACTCTGGCACGGCAGCTGGCTCCAGGTGGTGCCACTTGAAGGCCCTGGCCACGTCGCGCTTCGCCACCACCTGCTGGACGCCCGGGTGCCTCGCCTCCCACCAGAGGCTGAGCCTCGCAAGCCCCCTGTGGAGGGGCTGCTTCGCTGGCGGGTGCTGCTCCTTCGGGGAGAAGGCGTTGGCCGCCCGCATGTCGTGGATCGGCCGGCCCTCTTTCGAGATGGTCCGATCCGGCAACATCTTGGGGGCCCTCCCGCTGGGCGACTCGACCAGCGCCGAGGCGGCGAGCACGTCCTCGACCTCGTCCGAGGCCCAGAGGACAACGCCGTAGCGGCTGTCCTTCCAGGCCTTCTCGAACATCTCCAGCGCGTGGTCCACCGCCGAGGAGTGCGACTTGGCCTGCGTGCGCGTCCGCTCCTCCGTGCGTCGCACGGGTACCCCCCCAGTGGCCATGGCCCGGAGGTAGGCGGCGTGGTGCGGGTCCAAGGACTTCTGCACGTCTTCCTGGAGAACGCCGCCCAGCGGGTTCCCATGGACCTCCTCCCGCGCGTGCTTCAGCAACTCGGCAGCCCTCTCGATGCTGCCGGCGAGACGGAGGAGTGAGTTGCCCCGCTTCACGACCTCTGGCACCTTCTCGGGCTGGAAGGTGGGGTGGTCCGCGCACCACTTGACGTAGGCACGCGCTTCCTCCTGCGCCCTCCCACCGCTCGGTGCCGCCGGCGCCTCCCCCAAAGGGGGCCCCCCACAGCGGCCTCCCCGCGGAGGGGAAGGCCAAGGGGGCGGCATCATCGGCGGCATGCCCGGCGGCCTGCAGATTTGTCCTGGGAGGAGCGGGCGCCACCCCGGAGGCCTCACCAGTGGCCTGACTGCGTGATCCGGGGGCACGAGCGGCCTTGCTGGACCATCTTGGCGGGGTCTGGGCTGCGATGGCTCTCCCTTGGAGGTGGCGCGCAGCTGGGCACCCAGCGATCTCGGCTTGGGCCTGAGTGTGAGCTTCTCTCCGGACGTCCCTGCGCTGCCGGCGTCTGCCCTCCCAGTAGGGGGGTCTCCGCTGGAGGTTGTCGACCTGCCTGCGGCCCGCCTGGCTGCTTCCACGACTGTCATTGCCGAGCGGCTTCGCCTCGTTGGCGCGGCCTTCTGGGGGATCGTGGCGGGGAGTCTGCTCCTCCGATGCTGGGCTGGGTCTGAGGGGGTTTCCAGTGCCTCGGGCGGCGGAGGTGCGCTCGGCGGTGGCTCTGCGCCTGCGGCGGGGGCGGGGCCTCCGCTGCCGCTGGCCCCAGGAGAGCTCTGGAAAGTCTCCTCCCTGCTCCGCCTGGCCGCCTCTGCTTGCCCGGGCCAGAGGCTCAGAGGATCTGGATCCTCTGGGAGAGGGGGGTCTATTCCCTCCTCGGTCCTCGCGTGCGGGATCTCCACCACCTCATCTTCCGAGCTCTTGGCGGAGTCCGCGTCGTCGCTCGGGGGTTCCTCCTCCGCCTTCTCATGCGCGATTCTCTGGCGCTTCTTCGCGGGGGTGTTGTCCAGCTCCCCTGCTTTCACCATCTTGCGGGTCAGCCTCTCGAGGATGTCAACGTACTCGCTCGCGATCTCGCCTTGCTCTTCGTAGGGGGTGCCGGTCCAGCTCCGCGGTAGATCCTCGAACATGGAGCTGATGCCCTCGATCAGGAGCTCCCGTGCTTTCCTCCTCCGATCAGGTCCTGTGGGATCGTCTGCTGGGACCCCGAGCAGGTTATTCAAGATGCACTCCGCTTCGTGGCACTTGTTCTCCCCATCCAGGATGGCCGAGGGCAACGGGGTCTCGTCCTCCCAGGCTGGATCGAGAGGGGTGGCCGCGCGCTGCCCGCTGGGGGGTTCCGAGCTGGCCCGGCGGGGATGCCCGGCCTGCGCTTGCTCTGCCTCGCGCTTGCCGGCATCCCTCGCACGACGGGCCCGGCGGCGCTCCTTAGCTTCTGCCAGCTGTATCTGCAGTTCCTTGATGCGCTTCTCCTCCTCCTCCAGGACACCTACCTCGGCGGCTTTGGTAGCTTCGAGCTTCCTCCTTATGCTCTCCAGTTTGATGCTGTCGGCTGAGCTGCCGCCGCTGCTGGACCCTCCAGCGGGCGCCTCGCGGCTTTGTCTCTGGAGGGCCTGGGCGGCAGCCTGCTGGAAGCGCTTCCCTCCTGAGTGCGGTGGGGGGGCCCGCCTGTTCCAGACAACGCCAAGCTCTGGGCTGCCAAAGCCCTGGGAGCTGGCGCGGTCGGCGATCCTCAGCGTGACGCTGCGGTGGGACGCGGGAGTGGCCTCGCTGCGGTGCCACGGCGCTTCCTCACGCTCCTCGTCCGCAGCCCTCTTGATCCAGCGTGGCGCCCAGGCTGCCCAATTCCCGATGTCTTCTTTCCCGATCCACAGGATAAGGCGTTCCCCGGGTTCGACACGATCGTCGTCTTCTAAGGGCGGTCCCTCGGCTCCTGCGGTGTCCCCCTCGTCGGTGTAGACGAACAGGCGGAGCTCCTCGGGACTGAGAACGTCGTCGCGCAGCCACCTGCAGGTCATGGGGACGCTCTGGAGCTCGTGCGCGTACATGGGGGCCCCAGGGATTGGTATCCATCGGTCCCCACGCTGTGGGAGAAACACCTTGACTGGCTCATCGGCTTGCTGCTCGGCTTGCCTGGACTTCTTGACCCTCCTGGGCGGCTCCTTCTCTTCCTCTTCCTCCTCTCCTTCTCCTTCGTCTCCCCCAGGTTCGTCGTCTCCACCATCTCCTCCAGGGCCCGGTGGTGGCGCTCCTCGGTCGGGGTCCCTCTTTCTCGCCTTGTTGCGCTTCCACCCTCCTCTCTTCTTGCCTCTGTTCGCGCACTGCCATCCTTTGAGCCCTGCTGGATGGTCTTCCTCCGCCTCCTTCTCCGTGACTGGCACGTCCTGGAAGCGAAAAGGAGGGGGGGGATTCCGCCAGGTGAACCCTGTCACCGGCTCCCGCCGCCATCTTGTCTCCGGCCCTCGTCGTGACGATGGGCTCAAGCTTCTTCAGGAGCTTCGCAGGGGGGGTCCCCGCCCCCGCAGCCTTGACGACCTCGGCCCAGGCAGCGCACAGTCTCGTAGGGTACTGGCCGGCGTAGCGGGTGCGTCGTAGTCCACGCTGACCGACCTGGAAGCCGAGGGCGCTCAACTCCTCCCGCAGGGCCTTGGCCAGCGGGGGGGCTCCGCTGGGGATGCGCCCGCCACCGTGCAGGCATGGGGGCGACCGGTGTGAGATCTTGGCCACAAAGTTGTCGGCTCGATCGCGCCCGTAGTACAAGGCCACGGCGCCCTCCGGGAGGTCCTCGAAGGCCTTCCCGGTGCGTGGTTCAATCCGGCTCCAGTGGAAGTTCACGGGCCCCAGCTTGCCGACGAGGTCGTTCAGCGGGCGCAGCAGCTCGGGTCCGAGCTGTGGGGTTTCCAGGGTCTTGGCATCTGCGGCGAGACCCTGGGCCTGCGCGCCTGCCAGGGCCAATCGATTGGTCAGGCTCAGGATGTCTTTCTGCTCGGACTGGCTGAGCGAGAGCTTGGAGGAGTTGTAGTGGTCGATCTGGGTCTGGGTCAGGTCGTAGGGGAGAGGCCCCTCCAGGGCGACGTGCTCGTGCTGGTTGGTGCAGCGCCTCGCCAGAGAGAGCGCCCAAGGGTAGAGGCCCTTCGAGACCATCCAGAACGTCAGCTTGCGGTGCCGTTTCGCAGGCTCCTCCGGGGGCCCTAGCCCCCACTCGCACATGGCGACAGAGATAATCCGTGCTCCTGTGCGCTTCTGCAGCTGCCTGATCCTGGCCCTATCCCAGATCTTCGGGTAGCGTCCGTCGCTGGCCGTGTTCTCGAGCATCCACTCCCGATCGTTGGCGTCGAGGCGCTCGCAGAGGTCGGCGGCGAAATCGGTCATGATGTTGCTGTCGATCTCCGCCTGGACCGTCCCGTCGCCGTCCGGGTGCTCGAACGTGCGGGTCCCGCCGTTCTTGAGGCACCAAGCTGAGTGGGTCGTGCATGGGGGGGCCAACTGGTAGACGTTCGCCTCGTCGGGGCCTGGCGCTGCCCCAGCGTCGAGGAGGAGCCTCTCTCGCACTTGGGGATCGTGGATGTCGTGCTCCTCCTGGGGCCCGGTCTGGGCCAGGGGATCCTGGAAGTACTCGACGGACGGGGCCGTCTGGAGTCCAGCTTCTCGCATCGCCTTGGTCCAGTTCCCTGTCCCTGCGAAGATCTCGCGAGTGCGGATGCCCCACGCGAAGGCGGGTCTGCGCAGGAGGGGTGCGAGACCGGAGAAGTCCTCCTCCTCGAGCTCCTGGTTCCCGACGGCGCCCTCACGCGTTGGGAGCTGAGCCTGCTGCATACGTTTGCAGTGCATGCAGGGCGGGGGCCGGCTGGGTATCACGGGCCCCACGACCTCCTCGGACTCCAGGTACATCTCCCAGCCGACTGTAAGCAGCTCGCGGACGGGCTTTCCAGCTAGTGCCCAGGTCTTGAGGATCTCCCCAAACGCCCGGCCTCGCTTGTTGGGACTCTGGCCGCCGATGGCCGGCGGCCTGAGCACCCGCATATGCCCTCGGTGGATCATGACGTGGACCTCCCTCTCGCTGGTCTGCGTCGGCAAGACGGAGTCGATCTCGAGCTGGTTCCAGTGGTTGATCCTCCAGACCCGGACGGTGGTCGTGTTGAGGGCACTCAGGGGGAAGACCGAGATGCACCTGAAGTCCTTGTCGTGGTGCGGGTGCTGGACATCGTGGCAGTGCATCCGGAGCTCGGCTTCGCGTGGCGAGACGAAGGGAGGTGCGCACCCCAATGCGGCGGAGGCGGTGGTGGCTCCATCCCACAACTCGCGGCGGAGCTGAGCAGCCAGGGCCTTCACGGCCGGCGCATCAGGCTCCTTATCCTCCCAGAGCAGGGCGGCCGCGATGTGGAGCACCAGACACTGCCTGAGCTCTGCGTCACCTTCCTTGAGGCCGAGCCGGGTTCGCATCTCCTCGTCGGGCTGAAGCTCGTCCTGGAAGTCGAGATAGTCCCATTCTTGGTCTTGCACCGTGAGCTTCCCGCGGCCTACCCCAGCCTCCTCGTCCCAGGAGGCCCCTCCAATGCTGAGGTCCTGTGTGCTGCTCCTCCCCGCCTTTGATCCCAGCTTGTCGAGGGCCCGACCGGCTTCCTCGGCGAGGGTTGGCCCCCCGTCCCGAGTCGCCTCCAGCAGTATCTCCTCCAAGCTCAGGGAGATGCCCTCTGAGCTGGCACGTGCGAGCCTGGCCAGGGCGTGTGAATGCAGGTAGTCGCTGATGTCGCCCAGCGTCGCGATGGTCCCGCTCTCCAGGATCTTCTCGATGATGTTCCATCTTTCGAGAGCAGCTGGATGAGTCGTCTCACCAGTCCCTTCCACCGCGGGCGCGTTGGCGTGGGCGTCCAGCAACCAGTCCTCCCCGGGGCCCTGGGCGGCCTGCCTGAGCTCCTCCTCGAGGGCGGTGGTCTGGATCTCGTCGAAGGTAGCCGGGGGGGACCAAACAGCCGGCGAGCCTCCCGCTCGGCTGCCTACCGCAGAGGCCCCGGGACCTTCTCCGGCGCCTCCCCCAGCCCTTTTGCTGTCCGCCTCGGCCTTGGCCTGGGCCCTGAGCTGAGCCACCTGCCCGTCGACCGAGGCGGGGTCGACCTTAGCGCCAGACTTCAGGCCGCCGCGCCTGATGAGCTGCGCCTGCACGGTCCAGTCCAAGCTGCCAAGCCCCTTGATGGCCTCGTGGGAGTGGGCGCAGGTCCCTGCCGCCTTGGGGCAGCCAGCCCATGTGCAGGCGTCCCAGCAGATGACCTTCCCGTTCTTGTCACGGGGGGCGTGCTTGACCGAGCGCCCGATCTCGCTGGATGTCAGCGCCTTCCCTGCTGGGTACGCCCGGGCGGCGGGCCGCTTCTTGGCAGCAGCCTTCTTGACGGCGGCCCCTGCCTTTCCTGTGCCTGGACCAGCTCCTGCAGGCGCCTCCTGATCTGCTGGGGCATGGTCGTCAGCCTTCCCCGCCTTGGGGGTCCTCGAGGGGCCGGCGTGGAGGTTCTGATGGAGGAACCTCTGCAGCCGCCGGGCCTGGCGAGGGACGCACACCACCTGGTAGCACCCATCCGGCGCGTCGAGGTCGTACACGTTCGGAAAGGTCAGCCACGCACTCCCAGACGGCCCCGTAGGGGCGAGGGCGATGGCCTTGATGTCCTCCCGGCGCGGGTTAGTGAGCCCCAGGATGCGGCACACCTCCCTTCGCTTCTCCCGAAGCTGCTCGCACCAGGTTGCAGCAAGCTCTTCCCAGAGGCTGTGCACATAGTCAGCTGGGAAGGCCACGTCGTCCTCCTCGTAGGCAAGGCGCAGGGTCTCCAGGGCTCGGCGTCGCTCGGGCTCGTGCATCCGCCCGTAGACTAGCCCGAAGACGGTGATGGCGTTCTCGGCCTGCCTCGCCCACTGAGAGAAGACGACCGGGTGCCGGGGGCGCGGCTCGAGCTTGCACGTGGTGGGCATGGTGTAGGCGTCGAACACCTCTGCTTTGCAATGGGGGAAAATCGGCCACGGAGATCGGCCAGATCCTTGTGGTCCCGTCCCCCCCAACAGAAGGCGGCGATGCCGTACGCCATCCTGTTCGTCACCGTCGTCGGCCAGTTCACCGCCTGCATCACGTGCTTCGCGTGCTCGCAGGCGCGCTTGAGGCCATGGAACAACTCCCGTCCGGTCAGGGTACCGCAGACCTCCACGTCGAGGGTGTCGCAGCCCCGCGCCAGGTACACGTCCAGCTCCTCGGCGCGTCCGATGGCACCAAGGGTGCCCCGCTGCGCTACCTTCTCCTCCTCGCCGGACCTGCGGAGGCTGTCCACCGCCTGCAGCAGCCGCATATTGTCCAGGTGCTGCTGCTCTTGCCCGTTCTGGAGGACTTGCGCGTAGGTGGAGAAAGCGGCTGACGGTTCACCTTCTCCGGCTCCTGCGGCGTACCTACGGTCGGGTTGCCCCGGGGTCTTAACCAGTCCTCCGTGGCCGTAGGCGCTCCGGTTGGTGAACATCTGCCCGAGATTCGGTACGAGGCCGGGTGTCAAACCTGGCGGAGACAAGCGAGTCGCTCCCGGCACGCGCACGCCAGGCGGGGTAGCCGGCGGCGGCAATGGCGGAGCGCTCGTGGTGGCGTCCAGCCCAGGAGGGGCTCCAGGTTGGCTGGGCTCTTGGCTGGCGTCGGGCTTGCGCTCGGTGTCTAGCTTCAAGAGGCCACTAGCGAGGGGTGGGTTCACCCCCTCGTCTTTTTCGGCTCGAACCCGCTCCAACTTTCTTTCCCACCTGTCGATGTGCGCCTGGTACTTGGCCCGCTCCTCGGCCCCGCTGCTGCGCATGAGACGCCGGGTGTACTTGATGAAATGCCCCAAGACCACGGTGACGTCCTCGTCGTATCCTGCCGCCACGCTCTGCAGCGCTGAGGCGTCGTCCGATCCTTCTTCATGAGCAGCAAGGTACAGCCCCAGCATGGCCTCCCCGGTGTTCTCCTCTTCATGGTCCTTCCCCGCAGGACTGCGGGAAGAGCGCCGAGGGACTGAGGAGGCCAGATCACCCTCCTCACCCAGGCCCCACCCGACGCCGAATGGGGGCTTGGGGGAACTGCTGCGATCGAGCCTCGCCCAATGCTTCTTGAGCTGCGTGTCCAGCTCGTCGGAGGTGGGCTGCGGTGCTCCGGGGGCATCACCGGAGGTGCCCGCTGGATGTCGGCGCGCGAGCAAGTCCCCGCGGGCCCGAAGCTGAGCCCACTGAGGGCGGCCGATCCTCTTGGTCTTCCCGCCGACGGGGACCCCGTTCCAAGGACGCAGCTTCTCCCACATGGTGTCGCTCACGACGGCGCCATGCACCCCGATCCCCATTTCCTCGGCACCGAGTGGTGGGTGGTACAAGAGCTCCTCAAGGTAGCCGGCGGGGAGCCTTCCCTGGTCGCTGGCGACGGGGGCGTACTCGATCCCCGCGGTCTTGAGGGTGAAGCAGACGTTCTCCTGGCCCTCCGCCGAGTAGTCTTTGCAGCGCGGCTCCTCCACGTCTACTACAGTCGTGCTGCCATCTCCGGTGGGCCCTCCTCCCGGACGGGACTTCCCCAAGAAGATGACCCACTGCGGGCCGGCGGCCCAGTGCACTCGCACACGCAGTACGAGAGGGTCACCTTGCTCGGCCTCCTCGTCTGGGGCAGGGCTGGCGTCTCGCGGGAGGGGCGCCCTCGGAGAAGGCGGCGCCTCAAACCTGACGCCAACAGGTGGACCTCGCGGCGAAGCTGAGGTCTCCCGTCGGTGTAGCCCAGGGGCTGCCTGTCCGCGATGGCTCTCTGGCCCCCGAGCCCCGTCTGCTGGGGGGGCTGCGTTGACTGGGATGCCCTGCTCGCGCGCCCGTGGGCTGCGACTGCGAACCGTCCGACGCCGCAAGCCCAGACTCGAAAGGAATCCGCGGCCTTGGACGGCTGCGGCTGCCTGCGCTGCTCGACCTGCTTCTCCGCCCAGATGAAGGAGACGTAGTGGTACGCCCTCTGCATTGCCAACTGCTTGGCGGTAGCAAGTCACCTGCGAACATTTATCACGATACCGAGAGGCTCGGTAGACCTGGGCATGATATGCGCAGAGATGGGCGAACGAATTCCGTCCGTCACTGGTTGGCGGGAGGTCTGACGCTTGTCCGTCCTCGAAGAGCAGGGTGGTCGGCTCGGCCTCCGCGGCGTCTCTGCAACCGTCGGGCGCCAAGGGGCGGGCGCCGCCGCGAAGAACGATACCCACCCGAACAGCTTCGCATGGCTTATCCTCGGCCTCCACCTCCGACTCTGACTCCTGATCCAAAACTTCTGCGATGCTCCCTGCAACGCCTGGCTCCGCAGCGCCTGTCTTGCGACGGCGGCGTCGCCGGCAGCAGAAGGAGCAACCGCAGGAAAGGATACAGTAAAGGAACACGATAATTTTCCAGATGCCCCTCCCCAGGTCGGCGACGGTCCGCCAGAGCAGGAAGACGCCCCGGCAGGAGGTGAACCTGGCGTGGGAGCCGATGTCCACGATCGCCTCGGAATCCAAGGCCGCGTACTCCTTGCAATGGACTTCTCCAGGCTGATCTCTACATGCCAGGTTGCGGCACAGGTGAATGGAACGGCCTTCGAGCGACTCCAGCTTCTGGCGGAGTGCGCGTGAGCTGGCCCCCTTCACACCCAGGTAGTCTATCCGAAGGCCCTTCCTGTCGATCCGCTTGGGCTCCGAAAGGTCGACCTTCAACCGGGCCACGTGGTCGTCGATCTTGATCAGCACGTCGTTAGGTCGCCTCCCAGTCCCACGACCCTTCACCTTCTTACTGTAGTACTCGGTGGTCGTGGCTGGTCCGGTCTCTGGCCCCATCCAGTTGATCTGGGTAAGGGCAGGCGGAGCCGGCGGCAGGTACCTTTCGGCAGCTGCATCGCCAGGCTCTCGCCGGCGGCACTTGGAGCACCGCGCCAGTAGACCAATCAGCCAGAGGGCGGCTGCGCAGGGGGCCAGTAGGGTACGACAGATATGAGTGAGGAAAGCCAGCACCGCCAGGAAAGCCAAGAAGATGAACGTCCATGCCACGGCAGGCCAGGCGGCTCCGAAGACCGTCAGGCCCAGCTTCTCGAGAGCATAGAAGAACCATCCGCCATCCTTGGTCAGCCAGCCCGTCTCGGCGTGGGTGGAGAAGGCGCTCCCAAGGCTGTCGAGCTTCTCGTAGGCGACCCCGCCCATGCCACTCAGGCGCCAGGCCCAGGTGCCCTCACGTAGTGGCTTCAATCCCAGCGCCCAGACACCCCAGCCGCCCACCCAAGACTCCTCGCTGCCTGGGTCCTTGGTGGGGTAGCTGCCATTCTCGACTCCTCCGGCGGCCTGGGCTGGGGGCGGGGGCGGCGCTCCCGGCGGCCCACTGTCGGGCGGCGCCTGGGGGCTGCCTGCATCCCCACCCTCCTCCTCGTGCTCGCCGATCTCCATGCCGTACCCGGAGTCGTCGTAGTACGGCACGGTGTACCCGAACGGGGCCTCCTGGGCCGCAGCCGGGTGGCCCCAACTGGCGCGGGCAACAGCGGAGCTGAGCGGCCCGCGCCAGTCGTAGGCGGCTGCGCTGGTGATCAGCGCGGCCAGCCCGCGTGCCGGGCCTGCCAGCGCCGGGCGCCGGGCAGCCATGGCACGCACGCTTCCGGGCGCCGCGGGCGCCCAGACCTCCTGAGGTCGGCTCCAGGGCTTTGAGCCCCGAAGGCTTGAGCGGGAGAGAGGGAGAGGGAAGGGCAAGCAGAGGCAGGGGCAGGGAGAGGAGAAACCCAAGCCGACTGGGGAGGGCGGGGTCCAACCGTTTAGGACAAACAACTAATCCCAGGGGCACGCACCCTCAACGCACATCCCTCATTCAGGGACGCTGCTGGCTGGTTGGCATTCTTGCTTTGTTTTCCAATTTGACCTTTGGCTTCCCAGCCTTATCATTTTGTCACTTACTGGCGCTGGTAGCATCACGCGTAGTCGCAAGGCCCTTGGTCGCAGTGCTCCAACCACTCGGTTTCACTCGCATTGTTCGGTGTTGCTTTTCGCGTGCGTACTGTAAGCGCCGATATAGTGCTGCTGGGACTCTTGCCAGGCATCCTGTTCTGATTCGTGCTGTTCTTCGCCAAACATTGCTTGCACTTAGGGGTTCTTAGTTGCGCTTCGGGGAAGTGGCCTCGTCTGGCGGGGACGGGTCCGATTGTGGCCCCTATGGGGATTCAACACGTCACCGGCTTTAGCCGCCGTGCCTGGACGTCGTGCTTCAAGGCGACTTCGTGTGTGGGTCTGCGCTCGGGTCATGACGCGGGTGCGGGATGTGGGGGTCGGACGCGTGTCTAGGATGTGGGGTCGGACGCGTGTCTGGATGTGGGTTCAGACGTGGTATTGGGACGCTGGTTTAGAATTAGGTCGGGCATGCCCCCCTACAGGCGGATCTTGGACGAAAAATAAAACACATCAAACAAGGAAGCAAACATAGTCGAACAAATACTAGGAAAATCGTCCCATATTATCTTGTGACTATTTTTGAATACTCCTCCTGTAGAGGGACAGGCCCGACTTAAATCTAGAGGCGCAGAGAACGACATAAACATGACTTCTTGGCGGTCCGCGCAGACTTCTCGGATCGGCGCTGGACGCGCGCCAGAGGCTCCCATTGCCGATCCAAGGAAGCCGCGCGGACATGCGAAAGCTTAATTGCGCTTGCATGCAGTTTTTGGCTCCTCGACTCGAGGCCAGCGCCGATCCAAGAAATCCACGCGGACCTCCGAGGAGCTATGCCGATGCCGCTTTTCGTTCCTCGAGGCGGTGGGGCTCCGCACGTGTCGGGTCGGGCGAAAGGGGGGGATAGCAAAGGGGGGGTTTGAGAATCAGCTCACGTAGCTGATTTTCCCGGCGCCTCCCGGCGCCGGAGGCGGCCATGTATCGAGGAATGGGCCCCTCGGTGGGGCCGAAACCAGCTGCATGCAGCAAGTTTCGTACCCCCCCCTTTCCCAATCCCCCCCTTTCGCCCGGCCCGAACGTGGGGCTCCGCGCACGCGCTGCTCCACGCCTGCTGCACGGACGGAGCTGCTCGGGGGATTCGCGCGCCAGCGCCCCGGTCACGCGCTGCAGGCTCCTGCCTTCGGCGCTCGCGCCAGCCCTGCTGCTCCAGGCGCGGCCGCCGCCACGACGACTTCTTCCGTGCCGTGGCCTCGCTCTGCTGCTCCCACCCGTCTCCCGTGCGTTCTGATTCCCAGCCGTCCTGTGGTGTTGGGGCCTCGTTTTGCGTCCCTCCTCTCCTCCTCCTCCTCCTCCTCCTCCTCCTCCTCCTCCTCCTCCTCCTCCTCCTCCTCCTCCTCTTCCTCCCCCTCCTCGTATCCTTGCCTCTGCCGTCCGCATGCCTCTGTTTCGGCACACCCCTCACGCGTTTCGTTGCGCCTTAGGGAAGCCCCACCGAATGCCCCAGTGGCTGCGTTCGCATGCGCCCGCCGCACCCATCTCGGCACACCCCTCACACGTTTCGCGGCCAAATAGGGAGCTCCAGTGAAGGCCCCAGTGGCTGCGTTCGCATGCGCCCGCCGCACCCATCTCGGCACACCCATCACACGTACACCTGCGTTACTCACAACTGCATATGGCCTGGTCCTTCGCAAGGCTCATGTTCTGTTGTCTCTCTCACTCTCTCTTACTCTCTCTCTCTCTCTCCTTCACTCTCTCAGGCTCTCTCTTTCTGTCTCTGTCTCCTTTTCTCTGGCATGTCGTCACCACGATCCTGGTCATCATGGGCGGCCGAGCACCGCTGTTGATTCACCAACAAAGGACTTCTACCCTTTTGAGAGGGGACCTAAGTTTAGGAGGGCCAAAGACATTAGGAATATGGGGTCTTTTCTGCGGATGTATCAGACTCAACCGCCCAGAATTACGATCCCTCATGCGAAGACGGGGGCATCGGTGAGGCCGCGTCTTCATCGTGATATTAGGGTTCGGGGTTCTTTTGTGCGTGATGAACTGTGAGTCCGTGCGGCGGCGCCGCGCCGCGCTGCGCACGCCTGCGATCGGCGCTGGAGCCTCCGGCTCCCGCGCGGTGGGCACGTGCACCCGTCTTTCAGTCCCGACGCCCTGGGCGGCGGCAGCGCGGGCGTTCGCAGCGTCGCTCAATGCCTGCTGAGCAGGACGCGCGACGCACCAAGCTCGTCCTCGCGCACGCTTGGAGCCTTCGCGGGGTCAAGCTCCGCGGCGGGATGGCCCCCGCGGGGGGACGATGGCTGCTTATCCGTCGGCTCTTGCCTTTTCCTCCTCCTGCCGCGAGGGAGAGAAAATGAGAAAAGGATAGGGAGAGTGGGAGGGAGGATATTCGTGAGTACTTCATCTGGTATCATGCCGTATTGTATTGTAGGATCGTATGTTATATCATGTTCCGCTGTGCTACATCGTATTGTATGATCGTGCGTGCATGCTATTGATCGTGGTGTTAGTGTGCATCTATAGCGGCAGCAGGACGGCACAAGCCGCCCTGCGGGCTTCGACGCTGCCGCCACCGCTGCCGCCGCTGACGACGACGCGCGCCTTTACCCAACCGTCCCGGTGCGAAGCGGCACAGGAGGGGAAGAGTGGAGGCGGGGGCAGGGGGGAAGCAGGAGGGGGAGGAGGGGGAGGGAGGGGGAGGCGGGGGGAGGTGGGGGAGACGAGGACGGGGGGGGAGGCGTGGGGGAGAGGAGGGAGGGGGGGGGGAAAGGAGGGGGAGCAGGAGGGGAAGGTGGAAGGGAGGGGGGTGCGAGGAGGTCCGCGAAAGTCTCTGGCAGGTCCCCGGAAGGCCTCTGGAGGTCCCCGGGAAGTCCCCAGAGGCCTCCGGAGGCCCAAGAACGGCAGCGGTGGCGGCGGAGGGCACGGTGGAACAAGGGAGTGGCACCACTCCTCCTCGATTTCTCGTCCTCCTCCTGTCTCGTCGTCGTCCTCCTCCTCTGGCGCACGGGGCTGGCCAGTAGTTCCCCAAGTAGGCTTGCCCAAGTGGGTACTCGTGCTTGAAGAGCCGGTGGGTGACCGGGGCTTGCTTCATCGGGCTGCTCGGTCTTGACTCCTCCCTGTGTCGAGAAGGCCTTCTTCGTGCTGCTTGGCATTGCTTCCGTACTGCTTTTGAAAAGACTTCCTTCGTGTTGCGTGGCCTTCTTTCCTTACTGCTTACAAAAAGCTTTCCTCGGCTTGCTAGGTCTTGTTTCCATACCGGTTCTGAGGAGGCCTTCATCTGGGTGCTTGGCATTGTTTCCTTTCACTAGGCTTTTCTCGGTATGATGGGTCTTTCCTTACTGTGCTCCTCGGGTTGCTTGGTCTTGCTTCCTAGCAATTCCAAACGATGCCGCGCAACGCCAAGCAATGCCAAACAACACCAAGCAATGTCAATCAACGCCAAGCAATGCCAAGCAACGCTAAGCAACGCCACGCGATACCACGCAACGCCGCGCAACGCCAAGCAAGAAACTGCCAACCAAACTACGCCAAATACTGCCGCGCACCGCCAAACAAAGCAAACCAATGTCGAGCAAAGCAGATCAATGCAAAGCCATGCGATGTCAGGCAAAGCAACACATGCCAAGCAATGCCAAGCACTGCCGATTAGGAACCGTTCCCCTAACTGGGGTCGCGCGTCGCGCCAAGTTCCTTTCCTTTTGTTAAAAGGAGGGAGCGTTCAAGACCCACGCCAACTCAAACAAGGCTCTGAGCTGGAGCGGGTCTTAAACTCGACCTCCGCTCTACTGCGCTGCTGCGCTGGCACGGTGGCGGTATCTGCCGCGGTCGTCTGAATAACTTTTCTTTGCGCGCTGCAGCCAAGGCCATGATTCACATGAACATTAGCCTGACACGACTGGGCCTGCGATCCGCCGACGCCGCCAGCGGGCGCCGGGCCACCCTCGCACCTGCAGCCCTGCGCGCTGGGCTCAGAGACGGAGCCCGCCTCGTGGGAGTTGCAGAAGGCGGGTCCGACGAGAGCGGGGATCAGCTTAACTCTGTGTTTTGGTCTGGCGAACAGGGGGGGATCACCTCTTTGTTTGTTGCGCCCCCCCCGAACTTTGCTGCATACAACTGGCCCTGGCCCCGCCGCGAAGCGATTTCCTCGATGCATCGGCGCCTCTGGCGCCGGGAGGCGCCAGCCGCGTGAGCCGACTCGTTTTGGCGGCGAGCCTGGGGGGGAAGTGAAAAGGGACGGTGTCTTCGGAGACGTTTTTTCAGCCTCCCCCGAAAACACGGAAAACTTCTCGGAAGGCCAGGGGGCTTTTGAGAAGCCCCGCCGCCTTCTGAGAAGGCCTCCTTCTTCTCACTTCCCCCCAAGCCCGCCGCCGATCGTTAACGCCCCCCACAGCTGCTGCACCCTCCCCCCCTCCCCCGCGCCCCACGGTGGCAGAAAACATGTGCCCGTATATGCCCCCCAGGGGAGGTGGAGCGCGAGAACGAGGAGGAGGAGGAGAAGGAGGAGGAGGAGGAGGCGGAGGAGGAGGGGGCGAGGAGGAGCGATGATGATGATGATGATGATGATGATGATGATGATGATGATGATGATGATGATGATGCTGATGCTGATGCTGATGCTGATGCTGGTGATGATGATGCTGCTGCTGTTAACGACGACGACGAGAACGAGGACGACAAGATAACGACGACGATGATGATGAGGATAATGAGAAGGAGAAGGAGGAGCAGGACAACGAGGACGATAACGATAATGATGACTGTGCTGCTGATGATGATGATGATGATAGTGATGACGATGAGGAGGAGGAGGAGGAGGAGGAGGAGGAGGAGGAGGAGGAGGAGAAGGGGAAGGAGCAGGAGGGCGTGGAGGGGCGAGGGGGAGTGAGGAGGAGGAGTGAAGCGGGTGAGCCGAGTTAGCCAGGCCGAACGAGGAAGCGGGCTCCGCCCACTCCCATCCTCCCTCCCGCCACATTAGAAACAATGGTGGCACCACTGGGTATTGCGACCGGAACGAGAGCGAGGTCCCACCAAGCAGACGGAGGGCATTCGCGCGCGGTCCCGCTTCCGACTTGGCGAGGCAGTGAAGCGCAGGCCGCAGGCCGCGCACAAGCGGGAGCGACATGTCAGAAAATCCTTGCGCGGCGCTGGGGCGATAGCACCGCCTATCCCTCGCGCGGCCAAAGATCCGACGAGCGCGGCGAACACGAGCCACGCGCCGGGCCGACACAGCACGGCCACTTTCGTGCGCAAGCTGCGCGGCGCGCGGGCGAGGGCAGCAGTTCGCGCACTGCCGCTGCCGCTCTGCTGCGATTCGGCCGAAGAAGCACGCGCCACGCCCAGCCGGGAGCACCACTTCCAAGCGAGACACGCACGGAGCTTGGTCGAAAGTAACGACTTGCCCGCTCGCGCGCGGTCCCGCCCTCACGCGCCGAGGCGGGAGCGCTACCTCCAGGCGAAAGCTGCGCGGCGCCAGAGCGAGAGTGACATGGTCGTCCGCACGCGCGTTGACGAAATGGCAAACGTAAATGTGTGCCGCCCCCCAAGGAGGAGCTCAACTCCCAGGACAGATTAGAGCGGCGCTGGGGCGAGAGCGACATTTCGCCATTTCGCGCGGGATGTGTGCCCTGTTCCATTTCCGTCGGGCATTTTGCAGCTTCGACGAGC
>CAUYUJ010019401.1:110153-140153 GCA_963575745.1 Prorocentrum cordatum | reverse complement strand
GAGGATCGCCGAGGCCTGAGCCGCTACCGCAGCGTGCCCGACCGCGCCGCGCCCACGGCGCGGTCCTGCAGCGGGCCGCGCGGCGAGGGGCTGCTGGCGCCAGAGGGCCGCGCCGAACTCCTGGTGCTCATCGTCGTTGTCGTCGTCCTCCTCCTATGCCTCACCCTCCTCGTTCACCTCCCCCTTCCCTCGCCGTAGTCGTTGTCCTCCTCCTCCTGCTCCCCCCCCCCTCCTTCCCATCCTGCTCCTGCTCCTGCCTCCTTGTGCGTCGCTCCGACATAAGTCGGTGCTCGCCCGCTGCATCTTCACTATCCTCTTCCTCGGCCTCGTCCTCCTCCTCCTCCTCCTCTTTCTCCCCCCCTGCCTCTTCCTCATCCCTCCCTCCCTCCCTCCCTCCCTCCAAGGGGAGGAAGGAGGGAGGGAGGAGAAGGCAAACGGGGAGCAGAAAGATGTCGGGTGTTGCCAGAAGTGGCCCTCGCGCGGGGTGCCCCTGGCACGAGGTGGCCCGAGACCGGCGCGAGCGGCTAGGGGGGCACCCTGGGGCTGGGGCCACCTCTGTTGGAGGAGGGCCCGTTGAGACGACGGCTGCCCGCCTGCCCGGGGCGCCCCGCGGCAACGCCTGGGAATGACGTCATGGGCGAAGCACTTCTCCGTATCCGTGGCCTCGCGTGCCGGGCCCCCGGGCCGCGACCCCGCGGATACGAGGCGCTTCTTCAGGGATGCCCCGCGCGAGCCGCATCCGTGCGCCGGCGTGTCCGCGGAAGCGCGCCCCCGAGCCCAGACCGCGCGGGCGCGCATGCGGAGATCGGCGGTGGACAAACCTGCAGCACCTGTAGTAAACCATCCTTTCGTGGAAACGGCCCTGGGACCGAAACCGACGGACATGGCCCCGCGGAAACAACGGCCGCGACGCCCTCTCGCGAAGCGACAGCGGCCGCTTCGCTCTCTAATCGACGCGCCGAGGCTGGAGGTCCGTCGGCCTGCGAGGAGAGGCTCGCCGCCTCGCGACGGCGTGCGGGCACCCGCGGCGGTCCTGGACCCCGCCACGAAGGACGGGCGCTTGGCCAGGCCGCGCGCCAGGGCCGCGCCGCCGCCCCGCACGGCGCTGAGGCGGTGCGGCTCCGGGCTCCGGCTGGCCCGCGCGGCGCTCGGCCGGGCCGCGGCGGCGCTCGGCGCGGCCGCGCCTGCCGGGGGGCGCGCCTCGGCCTCGCCGCCGTCGCTCGCTCGGTCGGTCCGTCGCTCGGGCGGTCGGTCGGTCGTCGCCGTGGCCGCCGCCCCTCGTCAGGGCTCGACCAGGACAGGGCTTTTCGTTCTCGCCTCCTTCTTTGGCTCTCCCTCGCGTCGTCTCTGGTCCAACCTCTGCTGCAAGACGAGAGCGGAACGAACACTGCCCACGAAACCGCCTAAACGCCGTTCAGATCGAGCCCTGCCCCTCGTCCTCGTCGTCGTCGTCGTCGTCGCTCTGTCGGTCGGTCGTCGCCGTCGCTCGGTCGGTCGGTCGCCGTTGCCATCGTCGCTCGGTCGGTCGGTCGGTCGGTCGCCGTTGCCGCCGCATCCGTGCGCATGCGCCGCCGCCCTCTCCCGAGATCGCCGACGAGGAGGTTTCTGAGGCCTGGAGTTGCTTCCTCGGTTCCGGCCTCCCTCCAGGGCCTGTGCGCGGGCTCCGAGGGCACTAGGAACAGATCAGGGGTATGGGGCGACAGTCTATCCTGGGGGAAAGGGGTCGGGACCTCTTCGGCCGCGCACAGGACAAATCACATCGTCGTATGTCTGGCGCCGTCATCGTCGTCGTCTGACACAAAAAAACGTACCCTGCGGTGCAAGATGCTCCCCCCGCCGCGTGGCGATGAGGGGGGCTTGGGTGGACAAAGGTATTTGTGCACCTCAGTCGCCATTCGCAGCGAGATCAACACTCGTATTGGGAGGGTCAGGGGATAATCAGCATTCCCTTGAGGTTCGCAAGAATACGATATTCTTGTCCATCTACAGCCGTTCGCAATAAGGATCCTTAGTGAGGATCTATTCAGTGAGGAGCCTTTAGCGAAGATGCTTTTAGTAAGGACCCCCTCAATAAGGATTCCCTTGGTCGGGGATCACTGCTCAGGCTTCCTTTAGTAGTGGGTTCTTGGTACTAATGCCACTAGTAAGGGACCCTTGGTGGTGTTGCCATTCGTAAGGGATCCTTCGTAAGGGTGCGTTTTGGTAAGACCTCCTTAGTGATGGTGCCTTTAGTAAGGGTCCCATCGGCAAAGGCCCCTGTAGTACGGACTCGAGGGTTCCTTGGGGGCGCCTGTGGAAGCGTCTGGCTTTGCAGTCATCTTCCTAACTTTAGGTCAGGCATGTCCCCCATACAGGCGGATTTTTGGACGACAAATCAATAACTACACAAAACATAAACCAAAAACATCCAACAATAGTAATAAATCGATCCCATACTATTACTGTTATTGAATTTTCCTCCTGTAGAGGGGCAGGCCCGACTTAATCCTAATCGCCGCTGTCGTCGTAGTCGCCGTCGTGGTCGTTCTTGCGGGTGGGGGGGCTGTTGTTCCCCCCCCCCGAACAGCCAAGCTTGGGCCAAGCAGCGCTGCACTGGGACCGGGGTTGCGCCAGAGGGCTTCGCCGAAGAACCCGATCCGAGACGACCTCTTGGCGAACTCCTGGGGTCGCCGAATTCGCCCAGCCCGCGAGGTGGGAGCGGAGGGAAACGGAAAGAAAGAGAGAGAGAGAGAGAGAGAGAGAAAGGGAAGGACACAGAGGGGAAGAACGAGAGGAAGAGGGGAAATTATCCTGGCAAAGCAACCTAACAGCGATGTGTAGGAGCATATCTGGAAGCATTCCCCTTAAGATTCAGATGAGAATCCAGTTGTAGAATTCTGCTGTTCTCGCAGTCGTAATCGCATTCGCGATGACAGTCGCAGTGGCAACGGCAGTCGCAGTCACAGCCTCAGCCTGCCTCAGCCTCAGCCTCAGCCTGCCTCAGCCTCAGCCTGCCTCAGCCTCAGCCTGCAGCCTCAGCCTTCAGCCTCAGCCTCAGCTGCCTCAGCCTCAGCCTCAGCCTCAGCCTGCCTCAGCCTCAGCCTCAGCCTGCTTTCAGCCTCAGCCTCAGTCTGCCTTCAGCCTCAGCCAGTCAGCCTCAGCCTGCCTCAGCCTCAGCCTGCCTCAGCCGCCTCAGCCTCAGCCTGCCTCAGCCTCAGCCTCAGTCTGCCTGCAGCTCGGCCTCCGCTCTCAGCCTGCCTCTAGCCTGAGCCTGCCTCAGCCTCAGCTCAGCACTTCAGCCTTGCCTCTAGCCTCAGCCTGCTCTGCCTCAGCCTCAGCCTGCCTCAGCCTCAAGCCTCATCTCAGCCTGCTTCAGCCTCAGATCAGTCTGGCCTTCAGCCTCGGCCCCTGCCTCGGGCCTCAGCATGCCTCAGCCTCAGACTGGCTTGAGCCTCAGCCTCAGCCTCTGCCTCAGCCTCAGCCTGCTTCTGCCTATCAGCATCAGTCTGCCTTCAGCCTCGGCTCAGCCTCCGCCTGACTCACCTCAGCCGCATCGCCCAGCAGCCTCAGGCCTCAGCTGCTTCAGCCTCAGCTGCCTCAGCCTCCGCCTCAGCCTGCCTTAGCCTAAGCCCTCAGCCTCAACTGCTTCAGCCTCAGCATCTGGTATGCCTTCAGCCTCGGCCTCAGCCTCGGCCTGCCTCAGCCTCAGCCTGCATCAGCCTCAGCCTCCGCCTCAGCCTGCCTCAGCCTCAGCCTCAGCCTGCCTCAGCCTCAGCCTCAGCCTGCTTCAGCCTCAGCATCAGTCTGCCTTCAGCCTCGGCCTCAGGCTCAGCCTGCCTCAGCCTCAGCCTGCATCAGCCTCAGCCTCAGCCTCAGCCTGCCTCAGCCTTTTAGCCTCAGCACTGGCTTCAGCCTCAGCTCAGTCCTTGCCCTTCAGCCTCGGCCTCAGCTCAGCCTGCATCAGCCTCAGCTCACCTCAGCCTGCCTCGCATCAGCTTGCCTCAGCCTCAGCTCAGCTCGCCTGCATGCCTCAGCCTCAGCCTGCTTCAGCCTCAGCCTCAGTCTGCCTTCAGCCTCGGCCTCAGCCTCGCTGCCTCAGCTCAGCCTGCATCTCAGCCTCAGCCTGCAGCCTCAGCCTGCCTCAGCCTCAGCCTCAGCCTCAGCCTCAGCCTCAGCCTGCCTCAGCCTCAGCCTCAGCCTCAGCCTCAGCCTCAGCCTCAGCCTCAGTCTGCCTTCAGCCTCGGCCTCAACCTCAGCCTGCCTCAGCCTCAGCATCAGCCTGCCTCAGCATTCAAAATGTGGCCCGGGAATGGAGTTCTGGGAACTCGAAGAACACGAAGTGGCCTACAGTTGGCTCCGGGCATTCAAAATCATGCCCAAGGAATTGAGTTCTGGGAACTCGAAGACCACGAAGTGGCCTACAGTTGGCTCCGGGCATTCAAAACCATGCCCAAGAATGGAGTTCTGGGAACTCGAAGACCACGAAGTGGCCTGCACTTGGCTCCGGGCATTCAAAATCATGCCCAGGAATGGAGTTCTGGGAACTCGAAGAACACGAAGTGGCCTACAGTTGGCTCCGAGCATTCAAAATCATGCCCAGGAATGGAGATCTGGGAACTCGAAGACCACGAAGTGCGTTACTGTTGGCCAAAAGAAGAGTCCCCGGATCCCGTCCGGCATCTGCCCAGACCCCCCTGGGGAGTCATGATGCTCTCTTCTTTTGAGACCACTAAAAAACCTATCAGTCTTCGCTGCTAGGTAAAAAGAGAGAGAGAGAGAGAGAGAGAGACAGAGAGAGAGAGAGAGAGCGCGAAGCGGAGAGAGAGGAGGGAGAACGAACTTCTCAACTCTGCCGGGGGAGGGTTCGACCCCGAAGCCCTCGGCCCCTCCCTTCGCCCCTGCCCTGACCAGGGGGGCGGCCGCCCCGTCCTCCCCACTGTGAACTGAAGGAGCCGGCGTGAACATACAGTCGCGGCGTTGACCTAGGGAACCCTAAATAAGGAACGACGCCCCTTTTTTCCATGAGTTAAATTTCGACTTCCTATAGAAAACAGAAGGAAAACCTGAGGCAAGCTGTGAAACACTTAAGGAACTCAGAGCCCCTCCCCAACCAAAGGGTTCCTGCTTCAGGGCCCAGACTGTGGCTTAGATTTACCCTCGATTTCCAGTGGGGGGAAAACACATGTGGAGCCCTTTCCCCCCCCCCAACGTGAAATTCGGGTCTTCGGGTTGGGTTGGGGTGGTCTGGTAGGTAGTCAAATATACACTTCCGGAGGTCGGCGCGGGCTTCTCGGATCGGCGCTGGGGGCCCCCTTTGGGCGCGCTCGGCGCGTCTGCGCGCGCTGGGGAGGGGGGGGGCCACAGCGCCGACCCGAGAACATCGCGCGCGGACCCACGGAGATCGATGCTTGCAGGATTCGGCCTGCCCGAAGGAACGATGAATAAGGAACGACGCCCCTTTTTCCAGGGAGCACCAGGGAGGCTCGCCGCCCAAAGAGGCAGCGGAGCGCATGCAAACCAAAGGAACGACCGAGCGCTTTTTTGACAAGTACATGTTCCTTATTCATGCCGGATCCTGCAATGATGCCGATCTTCCTCCTCGACGGAAGACCGGCGGCCCTAGCACCGCAGCCCACGCGGCACGCAGGCCGCTGGCGCCTGCCTTCCCATGGCCAGGAGCAGCAGCCACACATGGTCGGCATATAACGTGCTGGCGAACCCTCTGGATGCTTGCTGCCTCCCCGCCAGGGCCACCCCCCCATCGGTCGCATGCGAGAAAAACGTGCGCGCGATGGCGGCCGCCCGTTTCCCTGGTCCTGGGTGATAGATGCCGACGGGCGCTCCGTGATTACTAGAAGAAAACAAAACGTTTGGCGCTCCGCGGATTTCTTGGATCCGCGCTGGGTCCCCCTCCCTGGAGCGCGCCAGGGGCGGCGCCGGAGGCGCCGCCGGGGGGCCCAGCGCGGATCTATGCTGATGGCGTTTTTCTTCTTCGAATTACCAGGCGGCGAGCGCGGGGGGGAAGTGAGAAGGAGCGGGCCTTCTCAGAAGGCTCGGAAGTCCCTCGGCCTTCTGAGAAGTTTCCTAAACCTCCCCCGACGACAGAGAAAACCTCGCCAAGGCGCGAGGGCTTCTGAGAAGTCCCGCGGCCTTCTGCGAAGGCCTTCTCCTTCTCATTGCCCCCCCTCGCTCGCCGCCGAATTAGCCCGCATTTTCAGGCCTGCCGGAAGACTTCGAACACGGGCGGCCGCGGTGCCGCAGCCCATGTGGCGCGCAGCTCGCCGGCGCGAAGCCCCGGGGGCACGGCCCACGGAAGCGTGCACGCCTCCCCACGTCTGCTGGGGGCGGGCCCGCTTCCCGCAGAGGTCTGGCGGCGTGCGGTCGAAAGGAGAAGGGTGACTGTGAGGAGGAGGAGGAGGAGGAGGAGGAGGAGGAAGAGGAGGAGGAGGAGCAGGAGGAGGAGGAGGAGGAGGAGGAGGAGGAGGGGGAGGAGGAGGAGGAGGAGGAGGAGGAGGAGGAGGAGGATGAGGAGGAGGCGGAAGAGGCAGAAGAGAAGGAGGGAGGAGGGAGGATGATTGTGAGGATGAGGATGAGGAGGAGGGAGGAGGAGAAGGAGGAGGAGGAGGAGGAGGAGGAGGAGGAGGAGGGAGGAGGGGGAGGGGGAGAAGGAGGAGGAGGAGGAGGAGGAGGAGGAGGCGGGCGCACTTCAAAAACTACGACTGCTCCGCTTGGCCGCGGCCAGGATAGCAGGATGAAGGTGGCAGGGAGCCAGAGGAGCTCAGAAGAGGTTCTGCACGCCGATGGGGCTGTTGCCGCCGCCCTCCTCGACCAGCCTGCTCGCCATGCTCTCGATGGGGAAGCCGTTGACCGTCCAGGTGCCCTGCGGGCCCTTCCAGCCGTCGGGGAAGATGGGGAAGAGGGGTCCGTTGACGACCAGGTTGTGGTGCACCATGCCGCCGAAGGCCAGCATCGCCAGCCGGCCGTTGTTGAGCTCCTTCAGCTTCATGTCGTAGACCTCCTTGTCGGTCTTGCCCTTCAGGAAGCCGCTGCCGAAGTTGAAGTCCCCAGGCACCTTGTCGTCCTCGCCCTCGAACATGTCCAACATCGTGACCTTCCCGTTGTAGGTCTGGCTCTCGATGTAGCCGGCGAGGAAGATGAGAGTGATGAGGCCGTTGGTCTCGGTGTAGACTGCGTTCAGGGCGTTCTCCGTGGGCGCCATGCCGGGGAACGTGGCGTACTGCTGGGTGGCGAAGCCGACAGTCGCCAGCATGCAGACGCGGCCGTGCTTGAGTTCCGACTCGCGCAGCCACTTCATGTCGAAGGTGTCAGAGAAGCCGAGCGGGTCGAACTCCTGCTCCTCTCCGACGTACCCGGCGAGGTTCTGGGGCTTGGGCATGAAGGGCAAGCTGCGGCTTACCTCGGCGCGGGCAGCCACTGCGCTGGTCCTGCTGCGCTGCGGCGCCCTGGAGGCCCCGCAGAACGACGACTGCGTGCCCGCAACGGAGGCCGCGCGGCGCGTGGAGCCCTCCGCGAAGACGTCGACGCCGAAGAAGGGCCAGGTCTTGCCGGAGAAGGCGCCCGCAGTGGCGATGCCGCCGAAAGCCAGCATGGCCAGCCGGCCGTTCCGCAGCTCCTTCAGCTGCATCTCGTACTGGCCCTTCTCGTCCTTGGGGTACCAAGTGCGGATGCCGAAGTCGCCTGGCTTGCGGTCGGTCTTGCCCTCCATCGCGTTGATGATCGCCAGGAAGCCGAAGGCTTCGAAGTAGCCGGCCCAGCAAAGCATCTGCGGCATGGAGCCGAACTTGACCATGGCGTCGTGCGCATCGAGGGTCGACAAGTTTGCGAAGGGCTCGCCGGGGACGCGGAACCCCAGGTCCGTGGTGATCCAGCCGACCACAGCCAGCATCGCCACGCGACCGTGCTTCAGCTCGGCCTCGCGCAGCCAGCGGATGTCCCAGGCGAGGGACATGCCGATCGGGTCGAAGCCGTCCTCCTCGCCGACGTAGCCCTCGAGAGCCGGAGACACTGGCAGGAAGGGCACAGCCTTGCTCATCTTGTACCCGCCCTCGGGCCCCGCGCGCATGGCCACACGGCTGGCGCCCCTGGCTAGGGCCCCAGCGGCGGGCCTCACGCTGGCGCCGAAGCCGCTGCCGGCCTTCTCCGTCGCCACGGCGCCCAGCCAGGGGAAGCCGCTGCCCGTGGCGACGGCCTGCGTGATGGCGCCGCTGAAGGCCAGCATCGCGAGGCGACCGTTCTTGAGCTCCTTCAACTTCATGCCGTTGGCGGCCGCCGTCTCCGTGGGAAGGAAATTGATCCCCAGCTTGTAGTCGCCGGCGTTATCGATGGTCACCTCGTTGCCGGTCTTGCAGAACTTCGGGTAGGTGGTCAGCATCTCGAAGAAGCCGCAGAACGCGAAGACCTGGAAGAGGGGCCCGCCCAGCCCGTTTGCGTTCCCCACCACGCAAGCGTCGTGGGCGGCGACTGTCGAGGAGGCCTCGTAGCAGCCGGCGACGTCTCCGAAGGCGGGGATGCGCACGAAGTCCGGCACCACCATGCCGACCCAGGCGAGCATGGCCACGCGCCCGTGCTTCAGCTCGGCCTCCCGGAACCAAGGCAGGTACTGCGGGCACCTGGCGGGTTCCGGAACCCCTGGCCCCCCCAAGTCATGATATTGCCTTCCGCTGGCGAAACCGCCCCCGCTCTGCTTTCGCCGGCTTCCGCCAGGGAAGAAATGTGAACACCTCGGTCCTTCGAGGGCGAGGCCATTTCTGGAACGCCTCACCTGGCAGCGATGTTGAGAGGGTCGTAGATCTCGTCCCCGCCGATCAGGAAACGTTCGGCCTCAGACGGCGCGCCCACCATGCCAGCCACCGGGTTCGCTGTGACGCGCTCGGCGCCGTAGGGGATCTCCGTGAGCTCCGCACGGCACGCCACCGCGGACTGCTTGCCGCCCCTGCGCGTGCGGGTCAGCGCCGCCCCAGCCACGGCCACTACCACGGCCGCCACGGCGGTGGTCGCGGAACGCGGCTGCGGCGCAGCGCCAGCGCCGGCGTCGGCAGCACCGCTCTGGAGCCCAGCGTTGCGCAGGGAGGCGTCGCTGGCCAGGGCGCCGGGCGCGAAGGCGGCACCCTGACTGATGCAGCCCGCGAGTGCCGCGGTTGCGGCCATGGACCTCGCCATGCTGGCTGTGGGCTTCCTCGGCGGCGGGGTCCGCTTCGGATGCGTGCCGCCTGGGCTTCTGGGCCGCGGCTGGGGGCCAAGATGGCTGCGGGAAAGAAGGGGGCAGGAGGACAGGGGAGGGGCGGGGGGAAGTGGAGGAGGAGGCGGCGGAGGAGGGGCAGGAGGAAGGACAGGAGGTGGAGCAGGAGATGGAGGATGAGGAGGCGGAGGAGCAGGAGTGGAGTGGACATATCACATGGGCGGTCCCGACTTCAAACGCCGACTCCCGACGGGTGCTGTGACACTGCCCGGCCCAGACTTCAGACGAGGAAGCAGTACTCGACGCTGGTGATCCATGCCACCACGTCACGCAACCTGGCCTCTCCGCGGGCTCCGCGCTGCTCCCCTAGGACCTCGACGGTACTGACCCCCCAAAGAGGCGTACTCACGTCGGGCCGCTGCAACCCTGTGAGCTCTCGTCGGTACTGACCCCCCGAAGAGGCGTACTTGGGACGGTGCCAGCGGCCACAGCGCCACATCTGCTGGCCATCGTGCGGAGAGGCTTGGACCGCCCCCCGGTCGTGCTGCCGCCAGTGCTGCAGGGCTCAGATCATGCGGGGCTCAGAAGAGGTTCTGCACGCCGATGGGGCTGTTGCCGCCGCCCTCCTCGACCAGCCTGCTCGCCATGCTCTCGATGGGGAAGCCGTTGACCGTCCAGGTGCCCTGCGGGCCCTTCCAGCCGTCGGGGAAGATGGGGAAGAGGGGTCCGTTGACGACCAGGTTGTGGTGCACCATGCCGCCGAAGGCCAGCATCGCCAGCCGGCCGTTGTTGAGCTCCTCATTTGCGAGCATCCGAAGCACCACTTCGGTCTTGCCCTCAGGAAGCCTCTCTGCCCCGAAGTTGATGTCCCCAGGCACACCTTGTCGATTGCGCCTCGAAAAATGTCCAGGCATCTAGCATCGTGACCTTTCCGTTGTAGGTCTGGCTCTCGATGTAGCCGGCGAGGAAGATGAGAGTGATGAGGCCGTTGGTCTCGGTGTAGACTGCGTTCAGGGCGTTCTCCGTGGGCGCCATGCCGGGGAACGTGGCGTACTGCTGGGTGGCGAAGCCGACAGTCGCCAGCATGCAGACGCGGCCGTGCTTGAGTTCCGACTCGCGCAGCCACTTCATGTCGAAGGTGTCAGAGAAGCCGAGCGGGTCGAACTCCTGCTCCTCTCCGACGTACCCGGCGAGGTTCTGGGGCTTGGGCATGAAGGGCAAGCTGCGGCTTACCTCGGCGCGGGCAGCCACTGCGCTGGTCCTGCTGCGCTGCGGCGCCCTGGAGGCCCCGCAGAACGACGACTGCGTGCCCGCAACGGAGGCCGCGCGGCGCGTGGAGCCCTCCGCGAAGACGTCGACGCCGAAGAAGGGCCAGGTCTTGCCGGAGAAGGCGCCCGCAGTGGCGATGCCGCCGAAAGCCAGCATGGCCAGCCGGCCGTTCCGCAGCTCCTTCAGCTGCATCTCGTACTGGCCCTTCTCGTCCTTGGGGTACCAAGTGCGGATGCCGAAGTCGCCTGGCTTGCGGTCGGTCTTGCCCTCCATCGCGTTGATGATCGCCAGGAAGCCGAAGGCTTCGAAGTAGCCGGCCCAGCAAAGCATCTGCGGCATGGAGCCGAACTTGACCATGGCGTCGTGCGCATCGAGGGTCGACAAGTTTGCGAAGGGCTGGCCGGGGACGCGGAACCCCAGGTCCGTGGTGATCCAGCCGACCACAGCCAGCATCGCCACGCGACCGTGCTTCAGCTCGGCCTCGCGCAGCCAGCGGATGTCCCAGGCGAGGGACATGCCGATCGGGTCGAAGCCGTCCTCCTCGCCGACATAGCCCTCGAGAGCCGGAGACACCGGCAGGAAGGGCACAGCCTTGCTCATCTTGTACCCGCCCTCGGGCCCCGCGCGCATGGCCACACGGCTGGCGCCCCTGGCTAGGGCCCCAGCGGCGGGCCTCACGCTGGCGCCGAAGCCGCTGCCGGCCTTCTCCGTCGCGCGGCGCCCAGCCAGGGGAAAGCCGCTTGCCGTGGCGACGGCCTGCGTGATGGCGCCGTTGAAGGCCAGGCAATCGCAGAGGCTCGACCGTTCTTGAGCTTCCTTCAACTTCATGCCGTTGGCGGCAGCCCCAGAGCAAAGAAGAAATTGATCCCGCTGGTCTCCGCCGGCGTTTATCGATGGTCACCTCGTTGCCGGTCTTGCAGAACTTCGGGTAGGTGGTCAGCATCTCGAAGAAGCCGCAGAACGCGAAGACCTGGAAGAGGGGCCCGCCCAGCCCGTTTGCGTTCCCCACCACGCAAGCGTCGTGGGCGGCGACTGTCGAGGAAGCCTCGTAGCAGCCGGCGACGTCTCCGAAGGCGGGGATGCGCACGAAGTCCGGCACCACCATGCCGACCCAGGCGAGCATGGCCACGCGCCCGTGCTTCAGCTCGGCCTCCCGGAACCAAGGCAGGTACTGCGGGCACCTGGCGGGTTCCGGAACCCCTGGCCCCCCCAAGTCATGATATTGCCTTCCGCTGGCGAAACCGCCCCCGCTCTGCTTTCGCCGGCTTCCGCCAGGGAAGAGGTGTGAACACCTCGGTCCTTCGAGGGCGAGGCCATTTCTGGAACGCCTCACCTGGCAGCGATGTTGAGAGGGTCGTAGATCTCGTCCCCGCCGATCAGGAAACGTTCGGCCTCAGACGGCGCGCCCACCATGCCAGCCACCGGGTTCGCTGTGACGCGCTCGGCGCCGTAGGGGATCTCCGTGAGCTGCGCACGGCACGCCACCGCGGACTGCTTGCCGCCCCTGCGCGTGCGGGTCAGCGCCGCCCCAGCCACGGCCACCACCACGGCCGCCACGGCGGTGGTCGCGGAACGCGGCTGTGGCGCAGCGCCAGCGCCGGCGTCGGCAGCACCGCTCTGGAGCCCAGCGTTGCGCAGGGAGGCGTCGCTGGCCAGGGCGCCGGGCGCGAAGGCGGCACCCTGACTGATGCAGCCCGCGAGTGCCGCGGTTGCGGCCATGGACCTCGCCATGCTGGCTGTGGGCTTCCTCGGCGGCGGGGTCCGCTTCGGATGCGTGCCGCCTGGGCTTCTGGGCCGCGGCTGGGGCCAAGATGGCTGCGGGAAAGAAGGGGGCAGGAGGACAGGGGAGGGGCGGGGGGAAGTGGAGGAGGAGGCGGCGGAGGAGGGGCAGGAGGAAGGACAGGAGGTGGAGCAGGAGATGGAGGATGAGGAGGCGGAGGAGCAGGAGTGGAGTGGACATATCACATGGGCGGTCCCGACTTCAAACGCCGACTCCCGACGGGTGCTGTGACACTGCCCGGCCCAGACTTCAGACGAGGAAGCAGTACTCGACGCTGGTGATCCATGCCACCACGTCACGCAACCTGGCCTCTCCGCGGGCTCCGCGCTGCTCCCCTAGGACCTCGACGGTACTGACCCCCCAAAGAGGCGTACTCACGTCGGGCCGCTGCAACCCTGTGAGCTCTCGTCGGTACTGACCCCCCGAAGAGGCGTACTTGGGACGGTGCCAGCGGCCACAGCGCCACATCTGCTGGCCATCGTGCGGAGAGGCTTGGACCGCCCCCCGGTCGTGCTGCCGCCAGTGCTGCAGGGCTCAGATCATGCGGGGCTCAGAAGAGGTTCTGCACGCCGATGGGGCTGTTGCCGCCGCCCTCCTCGACCAGCCTGCTCGCCATGCTCTCGATGGGGAAGCCGTTGACCGTCCAGGTGCCCTGCGGGCCCTTCCAGCCGTCGGGGAAGATGGGGAAGAGGGGTCCGTTGACGACCAGGTTGTGGTGCACCATGCCGCCGAAGGCCAGCATCGCCAGCCGGCCGTTGTTGAGCTCCTTCAGCTTCATGTCGTAGACCTCCTTGTCGGTCTTGCCCTTCAGGAAGCCGCTGCCGAAGTTGAAGTCCCCAG
Organism: Prorocentrum cordatum; assembly: GCA_963575745.1. NCBI lineage: Eukaryota > Dinophyceae > Prorocentrales > Prorocentraceae > Prorocentrum > Prorocentrum cordatum. The sequence continues at coordinate 127,086 of CAUYUJ010019401.1, read as the reverse complement.
GCACCTTGTCGTCCTCGCCCTCGAACATGTCCAGCATCGTGACCTTCCCGTTGTAGGTCTGGCTCTCGATGTAGCCGGCGAGGAAGATGAGAGTGATGAGGCCGTTGGTCTCGGTGTAGACTGCGTTCAGGGCGTTCTCCGCGCAGGCATGCCGGGGAAAACGTGGCGTACTGCTGGTGGGCGAAGTAGCCGACAGTCGCCAGCATGCAGACGCGGCCGTGCATCACCTTGAATCACGACTCGCGCAGCCGACTTCAGGTCGAAGGTGTCAGAGAAAGCCGAGCGGGTCGACTCCATGCTCCTCTCCGACGTTACCCGGAGAGGTTCTTGGCTTGGGCATGAAGGCAGCTGCCGGCTTACCTCCGCGCGGGCAGCCAACTACTGCGCTGGTCCTGCTGCGCTGCGGCGCCTCTGGAGCCCCGCAGAAAACGACGACGCGTGCCGCAACGGAGGGGCCGCCGCGGCGCGTGGGGGGGAGCCCTCCGCGAAAGACGTCGACGCCGAAGTAAGGGCCCAGGTCGGGGCCGGAGAAGCGGCCCGCGGTGGCTATTGCCGCCGAATGCCAGCATGGCCAGCCGGCCGTTCCGCAGCTCCTTCAGCTGCATCTCGTACTGGCCCTTCTCGTCCTTGGGGTACCAAGTGCGGATGCCGAAGTCGCCTGGCTTGCGGTCGGTCTTGCCCTCCATCGCGTTGATGACGCCAGAAGCCGAAGGCTTCGAAGTAGCCGCCCAGCAAAGCTTCTGCGGCCATGGAGTGCCGAACTTGACCATGGCGGCGTGCGCATCGAGGGTCGACAAGTTTGCGAAGGGCTCGCCGGGGACGCCGGAACCCCAGGCCGTGGTGATCCACGCCGACCACGCCACATCGCCATCGCGACCTGCTTCAAGCTCGGCCCGCGCAGCCAGCGGATGTCCCCAGGCGAGGACATGCCGAATCGGTTTCGAAGCCTTCCTCCCTCCTCAGCCGGAGTAGCCCCTCGAGAGCCTTGAACCACTGGCAGGAAGGGCACAGCCTTGCTCATCTTGTACCCGCCCTCGGGCCCCGCGCGCATGGCCACACGGCTGGCGCCCCTGGCTAGGGCCCCAGCGGCGGGCCTCACGCTGGCGCCGAAGCCGCTGCCGGCCTTCTCCGTCGCCACGGCGCCCAGCCAGGGGAAGCCGCTGCCCGTGGCGACGGCCTGCGTGATGGCGCCGCTGAAGGCCAGCATCGCGAGGCGACCGTTCTTGAGCTCCTTCAACTTCATGCCGTTGGCGGCCGCCGTCTCCGTGGGAAGGAAATTGATCCCCAGCTTGTAGTCGCCGGCGTTATCGATGGTCACCTCGTTGCCGGTCTTGCAGAACTTCGGGTAGGTGGTCAGCATCTCGAAGAAGCCGCAGAACGCGAAGACCTGGAAGAGGGGCCCGCCCAGCCCGTTTGCGTTCCCCACCACGCAAGCGTCGTGGGCGGCGACTGTCGAGGAGGCCTCGTAGCAGCCGGCGACGTCTCCGAAGGCGGGGATGCGCACGAAGTCCGGCACCACCATGCCGACCCAGGCGAGCATGGCCACGCGCCCGTGCTTCAGCTCGGCCTCCCGGAACCAAGGCAGGTACTGCGGGCACCTGGCGGGTTCCCGGAACCCCTGGCCCCCCCAAGTCATGATATTGCCTTCCGCTGGCGAAACCGCCCCCGCTCTGCTTTCGCCGGCTTCCGCCAGGGAAGAGGTGTGAACACCTCGGTCCTTCGAGGGCGAGGCCATTTCTGGAACGCCTCACCTGGCAGCGATGTTGAGAGGGTCGTAGATCTCGTCCCCGCCGATCAGGAAACGTTCGGCCTCAGACGGCGCGCCCACCATGCCAGCCACCGGGTTCGCTGTGACGCGCTCGGCGCCGTAGGGGATCTCCGTGAGCTGCGCACGGCACGCCACCGCGGACTGCTTGCCGCCCCTGCGCGTGCGGGTCAGCGCCGCCCCAGCCACGGCCACCACCACGGCCGCCACGGCGGTGGTCGCGGAACGCGGCTGTGGCGCAGCGCCAGCGCCGGCGTCGGCAGCACCGCTCTGGAGCCCAGCGTTGCGCAGGGAGGCGTCGCTGGCCAGGGCGCCGGGCGCGAAGGCGGCACCCTGACTGATGCAGCCCGCGAGTGCCGCGGTTGCGGCCATGGACCTCGCCATGCTGGCTGTGGGCTTCCTCGGCGGCGGGGTCCGCTTCGGATGCGTGCCGCCTGGGCTTCTGGGCCGCGGCTGGGGCCAAGATGGCTGCGGGAAAGAAGGGGGCAGGAGGACAGGGGAGGGGCGGGGGGAAGTGGAGGAGGAGGCGGCGGAGGAGGGGCAGGAGGAAGGACAGGAGGTGGAGCAGGAGATGGAGGATGAGGAGGCGGAAGAGCAGGAGTGGAGTGGACATATCACATGGGCGGTCCCGACTTCAAACGCCGACTCCCGACGGGCGCTGTGACACTGCCCGGCCCAGACTTCAGACGAGGAAGCAGTACTCGACGCTGGTGATCCATGCCACCACGTCACGCAACCTGGCCTCTCCGCGGGCTCCGCGCTGCTCCCCTAGGACCTCGACGGTACTGACCCCCCAAAGAGGCGTACTCACGTCGGGCCGCTGCAACCCTGTGAGCTCTCGTCGGTACTGACCCCCCGAAGAGGCGTACTTGGGACGGTGCCAGCGGCCACAGCGCCCCATCTGCTGGCCATCGTGCGGAGAGGCTTGGACCGCCCCCCGGTCGTGCTGCCGCCAGTGCTGCAGGGCTCAGATCACGCGGGGCTCAGAAGAGGTTCTGCACGCCGATGGGGCTGTTGCCGCCGCCCTCCTCGACCAGCCTGCTCGCCATGCTCTCGATGGGGAAGCCGTTGACCGTCCAGGTGCCCTGCGGGCCCTTCCAGCCGTCGGGGAAGATGGGGAAGAGGGGTCCGTTGACGACCAGGTTGTGGTGCACCATGCCGCCGAAGGCCAGCATCGCCAGCCGGCCGTTGTTGAGCTCCTTCAGCTTCATGTCGTAGACCTCCTTGTCGGTCTTGCCCTTCAGGAAGCCGCTGCCGAAGTTGAAGTCCCCAGGCACCTTGTCCTCCTCGCCCTCGAACATGTCCAGCATCGTGACCTTCCCGTTGTAGGTCTGGCTCTCGATGTAGCCGGCGAGGAAGATGAGAGTGATGAGGCCGTTGGTCTCGGTGTAGACTGCGTTCAGGGCGTTCTCCGTGGGCGCCATGCCGGGGAACGTGGCGTACTGCTGGGTGGCGAAGCCGACAGTCGCCAGCATGCAGACGCGGCCGTGCTTGAGTTCCGACTCGCGCAGCCACTTCATGTCGAAGGTGTCAGAGAAGCCGAGCGGGTCGAACTCCTGCTCCTCTCCGACGTACCCGGCGAGGTTCTGGGGCTTGGGCATGAAGGGCAAGCTGCGGCTTACCTCGGCGCGGGCAGCCACTGCGCTGGTCCTGCTGCGCTGCGGCGCCCTGGAGGCCCCGCAGAACGACGACTGCGTGCCCGCAACGGAGGCCGCGCGGCGCGTGGAGCCCTCCGCGAAGACGTCGACGCCGAAGAAGGGCCAGGTCTTGCCGGAGAAGGCGCCCGCGGTGGCGATGCCGCCGAAAGCCAGCATGGCCAGCCGGCCGTTCCGCAGCTCCTTCAGCTGCATCTCGTACTGGCCCTTCTCGTCCTTGGGGTACCAAGTGCGGATGCCGAAGTCGCCTGGCTTGCGGTCGGTCTTGCCCTCCATCGCGTTGATGATCGCCAGGAAGCCGAAGGCTTCGAAGTAGCCGGCCCAGCAAAGCATCTGCGGCATGGAGCCGAACTTGACCATGGCGTCGTGCGCATCGAGGGTCGACAAGTTTGCGAAGGGCTGGCCGGGGACGCGGAACCCCAGGTCCGTGGTGATCCAGCCGACCACAGCCAGCATCGCCACGCGACCGTGCTTCAGCTCGGCCTCGCGCAGCCAGCGGATGTCCCAGGCGAGGGACATGCCGATCGGGTCGAAGCCGTCCTCCTCGCCGACATAGCCCTCGAGAGCCGGAGACACCGGCAGGAAGGGCACAGCCTTGCTCATCTTGTACCCGCCCTCGGGCCCCGCGCGCATGGCCACACGGCTGGCGCCCCTGGCTAGGGCCCCAGCGGCGGGCCTCACGCTGGCGCCGAAGCCGCTGCCGGCCTTCTCCGTCGCCACGGCGCCCAGCCAGGGGAAGCCGCTGCCCGTGGCGACGGCCTGCGTGATGGCGCCGCTGAAGGCCAGCATCGCGAGGCGCCCGTTCTTGAGCTCCTTCAACTTCATGCCGTTGGCCGCCGTCTCCGTGGGAAGGAAGTTGATCCCCAGCTTGTAGTCGCCGGCGTTCTCGATGGTCACCTCGTTGCCGGTCTTGCAGAACTTCGGGTAGGTGGTCAGCATCTCGAAGAAGCCGCAGAACGCGAAGACCTGGAAGAGGGGCCCGCCCAGCCCGTTTGCGTTCCCCACCACGCAAGCGTCGTGGGCGGCGACTGTCGAGGAGGCCTCGTAGCAGCCGGCGACGTCTCCGAAGGCGGGGATGCGCACGAAGTCCGGCACCACCATGCCGACCCAGGCGAGCATGGCCACGCGCCCGTGCTTCAGCTCGGCCTCCCGGAACCAAGGCAGGTACTGCGGGCACCTGGCGGGTTCCGAAACCCCTGGCACCCCCAAGTCATGATATTGCCTTCCGCTGGCGAAACCGCCCCCGCTCTGCTTTCGCCGGCTTCCGCCAGGGAAGAAATGTGAACACCTCGGTCCTTCGAGGGCGAGGCCATTTCTGGAACGCCTCACCTGGCAGCGATGTTGAGAGGGTCGTAGATCTCGTCCCCGCCGATCAGGAAACGTTCGGCCTCAGACGGCGCGCCCACCATGCCAGCCACCGGGTTCGCTGTGACGCGCTCGGCGCCGTAGGGGATCTCCGTGAGCTCCGCACGGCACGCCACCGCGGACTGCTTGCCGCCCCTGCGCGTGCGGGTCAGCGCCGCCCCAGCCACGGCCACTACCACGGCCGCCACGGCGGTGGTCGCGGAACGCGGCTGCGGCGCAGCGCCAGCGCCGGCGTCGGCAGCACCGCTCTGGAGCCCAGCGTTGCGCAGGGAGGCGTCGCTGGCCGGGGCGCTGGGCGCGAAGGCGGCACCCTGGCTGATGCAGCCCGCGAGTGCCGCGGTTGCGGCCATGGACCTCGCCATGCTGGCTGTGGGCTTCCTCGGCGGCGGGGTCCGCTTCGGATGCGTGCCGCCTGGGCTCCTGGGCCGCGTTTGGGGCCAAGATGGCTGCGGGAAAAAAAGGGGCAGGAGGACAGGGGAGGGGCGGGGGGAAGTGGAGGAGGAGGAGGAGGAGGCGGCGGCGGAGGAGGGGCAGGAAGATGAGGAGAGGGACAACTTACTCGCACTGTCGATGTTGCCAGGCCCCGAAGTCGCACGTGCAAGAGGCGGCCGCATGCCCCCCACTGTCGCTGGCAGCGCCCAAATTAATGTTCGGGCATCCGATGGCTAGGACCTCCACATCTACCTCACCATCCTCTGCGGCCTCGGCCGAGGTCTAATTATGTGGAGGTGGACTCCGCGTCCTCCAAGAAGCAGACCCTCGACCAGCGCACCGTCCGCATGAAGGCCTGCGGCCCGCTCGCAATGATGAACAGCCCAGCCCTGGTGGTCATCAACGTGCAGGTCGCGGGACCAAGGCGCCCTTCCTCGCGTCCCGCTCGCTGGGCCAACGGCTCGACGGCCTCCGGCAGGTCACCGCACGGGCGGAAGCAGCGCCCCAGGCCCGCGAGGAAATGCAGGCGGCTCAGGAGAGGATCGGCGGGCCTCACGGAGTTGGAGACGACCCCCACTAAAAAACACCCGCACGGTCAGCCAGCCGACGACCGAGGGAAGGCCCCCCCGGTTGGCCGAAGGACACGCTGATCGGCCTCAGGCGGCAAACCTGGACGGGCTCCGAGCCGAGGGATGCCTTGGCGGCGGCACCAGAAGGGATGCCGCCTCCCCCGCCTGCCCTCATGCTGCCCGAGGATCCCAAAGCGGCGCCCCCGGCGTCGGACACGCAGGACGAGACTCCGAGACCCCGCAGCTCGCCGCGGGGAGTTCGGGGACCGCAGCGGAGATTGCGCAGGAAGAGCGTGGTTTCTCGTCCGCTCCGTGGCCACACCTGGGGCGCGAGTGGCAACGCCATGCTTTCTTTGGATTTGCTATTGCCAGGGGTCGGGGGCTCGCCCTCAAGTAATGTCAGATCCTGAAGCAGGTAATCCTCCAGCTCAGGTGAGGGCAGATCAATCTTTTTTTTGCCTTGTCGCCATGTCGTCTCCGCTCCAATGCGTCGCTTGCCGCGGGGCCTCAGCCGCCGCCCCCGCAGCTCCGGAACCGGGTGCTGCGGGGATTTGGTTTTGGCCGCATTGTGTCCGTGGGCCACGATCAGATCATGAGTGCCGCGCCACCACCCCAGTGGCACAGCGGCCAGAGCCGAAGGCCAGCGTTCAGAGACGACGCTGCCCCTGGAGTTCATTGCATACCCTGAGACAGAGCTGTTGCGGCTCCCAAAGACACACCAGCAGGGACTAGCCACCCGGGCCCTGCACGGAGGTCAACCCACGCCTCGGCAACAGCCACATGCCTCCGAGTCAAAAGACGGAGGCGAGCTTCAAAGTTTTGCGGGGCAGCGCCAGGCAGGCCCAGCCTCACGCAGTGGTGAGCATGCAGGAAAGGACCCAGGAAAGCATCGCGCATGCAGGCGCACAGCAGCGACACATTCGGGGGAAGAGGATCGAGCTGAATCAGCGCGGCAATCCATGGAATCATCACAGGGGCAATTGGAAACGCAGTACCCATCCATTGGACACATAACTCGCGGAAGCGATGGCAGAATTTGCAATGCAAAGATACAGCCACGAGGATGAGAGTGGAAGCGAGCACTCGTGCACACAGCACGCGTGCAGATACGTAGGACACACAAAGCAAGGCAAGGGGAAGTCGCTGTTGCGTTGCGTCGGTTTTGAAGGGCACGATGGGAGAGATTACTGCAATCCACTTCAGGCAGCCACTTTCCCAGTCGATACTGAAGGCCTTCAAGCGCCGCAGGTCCAAGAAGAGGAAGGGCGTGGAGACGGGCGTAGAGTTTCCGTTGGAGAGTATCAGGGGGAAGATCGGGGAGCTGCGCAATATTCTGGGCACTCTGCGCCACCTCAAACATCTTAAGTATAAAAAACGACCTGCGATGCCATCCCCGTGGGTCGACAACTCTGGCGTGACATATTGCGCTGCTTCCAGTGAGCTTCTGCAGCTCGCCCCAGCACTCGCGAATGCCGGGGCGCTTCGCAGCAAGACGGGTGCGGCATGCACGCGAGAGAGCAACAATATCTGGGGACTCGATGCTAAACCCGAGCTTCTGGAGCGAGACGAGCATGCTTTACGAGGGTGCATTGTGCGGGCCATTCGTCAGGCATTGTAACATGTGCTTGCATATATGCATGACCTGTTTCGTGTCTGGTTCAACTTGGAGGACAAACTGGAGTGCAGAGAGGCACATTACCAAAAAGGTAGAAACTGTCATCGCATATCCAGGGGCGAGCTGTCGGAGCATCGCACATCTTGCAGCAAATGTCGACACTGGGGCACCCCATGCCATGCCGGCAGCACCTGGGCCAATATACCGCCCCAAGTACTTGATAGCAGAACTTACTCCCACCAGCTCCAAACCCCTCGCCTCCTTGGACAGCATGTCGCTGACCTCCTCCTTCCTAGCCCTCCCACATATCAGAACAGTGCACTTGCGAAAGTTGAGCGCCAGCCCAATAGCTGACTCGAGAACGAGAAGCATGCGCCGCACGGCAGTAGTCGAGCGAAAGACATCCACCATTCCAAAAAAACAGTCGTCAGCATACGCACGGCACAGAGCAACATGGGTGGGGAGGGTATGTTGTATCCATCGCAATACAGGGTCAATGCAAAGGCAGAAGAGGGCCATAGAGCTAGGGTCGCCCTGACGCAACCCCCTCTGGATAGGAAAGCTTCCGGATTTCTGCCCACCAAGAGTTACCGCGCCCTGGTTATTCTTATAGCGCATGAAGTAGAAGTTAGTGATGAAGGAGGGGGCATTCATAGCATTGAGCACGGCAAACATCCAAACATGCAGAAGCGACGGGAAAGCAGCGGAGAAATCAGTCGAGAGGATGGCAGCCGAGCCATGTGCGAGCAACTCTTGTTGCAGCCCCCAACTTTCTGTCTGCGCTACATTCGTGAGCATTTGTCTAACTTTAACACACTTCTGGAGGGGTGCGACAGTCACTTTAGAGAGCTCATCCAATGGGTGGCAGAACGCAGCAGAGAGGATCTTCGCATCGGTGTTAGACATGGAGAGCGGGCGCGTGCAGGCTGCATCCCGAATCATGTTCCCTGTTCCGTCCCCCTCCTGCTCACCCTTAGGTCGGGCAACTATCAGTAGTTCCCCCATATCGTCAGGCAGCTCTGAAACATTTCCATTGGCAATCTCAAGATAAAAACTGTAGAGGTATCGCGGCGCATCTCCAATTCGCCAGCACGCATATGGAATACCGTCTGGTCCAGGCATCGAGTTGCGGCAGCGTCGTATATGTTCAAAAAATAACAGATTCAATCTTCCAGGAAACCTCGAGGTCCTCGGGGCCATCTGAACATGTCTCAGCATTTCCGCCCACCTGGGACGATCTTCCGTAGCTGGCGAAAAACAACACTTCCCCAATATTCAGCAAGCACGTTGGCCGACTGCTCGAATGTATTACGCGGGCTTCCGTTCGCGTCTAGTACGGCAGTGAGATATGTCCGCCTTCTGACTTCCCTCCGAAGCTCCATCTTCCTCCATAGCATTGCTAGTGCAGCTTTCTTGGTATCATCGTTCATGCTGCTATCGTTCTCACTCCCCTTCTCCTCCTCAGTTAAAATCTTAACATAAATCTCCTGCGTCAGTTCGCAAAGACCATGGCGGTCGTGACAGAGCAGGGTCTCGCAGCCAAAGAACCTCTGGAGCTCGGGATAGCAACTGGCAGCCTTGCACACCATGTGGTCCTGCTGTGCACGCGCCCCCCTCAGGGCTACCATGCGCCAGTGATGCTTCAGAATACATGGCGAGGCAACTTGATTGGAAAGGACATGCCGCGCGCTTGGCCACTGAGAACATGATAGCCTTAACAGCCTTCAGAGCATCAACATCATTTAGTAAGTGAAGCTCCTCGGCTTTGTTGTTAAGCTCCGTGCCAAGTAGTTCTTGATAGACTTCGTTCTTGCTAATCCAGTTGGGGGCCCCGCTATCCAGGCCAGCGGGGGGCTTGAAAGTGTCAATTACGACTAACAGTGGGATATGATCAGGGACGCGGGCCTGGCAGAGCTTACCTATAACTGAAGCGCGAATAATAAGGTCAGCAGCGACCGCCGCTGGAATGTTGGAGTAGATGCGGTCTAAACGCGCAATGTGGGCAATGCTCCCGTCCCTCATCTCCCGACGAGTGTCATCTGCTTGAAAGAATTCAATGCAGTCCGAGCACTTCTGGCTAAAGAGCGCGTGGAAATGCGCGTCGCCTCGGGACCGGCCCGTCCCGTCAGGATACATCCCCCCTTCCTCCTCCAAGGTAGAATTCCAGCCCCCAAAGATAACTGAAAAAAAAAACACTGCTCGGCAGACGGTAAAACCTCGAGTGGCTCGTCAAGGCTGGATGCGTAGACTGCTAGCGACTCGCACGAGTTCGGCAGATGGGCATTCATGATCGCCAAGTTCCCTTTGCCCCCCCCCCCCCAACATGACACTCATCAGCATCCTGCCTTCCTGAATCACATGGTGTTGAATGGTATGAAACTGCTGCGCAAGATCAGCAGCGATGAAAGCGACAGGCCCTCCAGCCCTGGTGGCGTCCTGGAACATAGTGCAACCTACATTCGCATGTCGAAATTCTTGTCGTATACAGTTGGTGTCGGCGATAGCCCCGTGAGTCTCCTGAATGCAAACAATGTTGTGGCGCTTGCAGAGTCCGAGGAATGTCTTGCATCTAATCGAAGCATTCATCTGACGACGGGTCCGCGCCGAGCCGAAGAGACCAGGTGCACTCCAGGAAACGATATCGAGCGAGGAGGCGGGGAGAAAAGGCTGCTGGTGCACTGCATGCTGGCCGCGGGGCCAGTCGGGAACAGTCAGAGGTGGCAGCGGCTGCAAAAAATGGGGGTCGTCTGGCTGGCTAGCCAGATCATGAACAGAGTCAGAAGAGCAGGAAGAAGAGGCGCTCGACGTGGACGAGGAGCAGGAAGCAGATGATCATGTGATCTGCGAGTTCGTGTTTGTGGCAATGTCCGTTGTCGTCCCCGCGCAGCGTGCCGCCGAAGAAGCTGGCGTCGGAGACCATCAGCGTGAACTGCCGCGTCCGTCAATCCACTGCTGCACCTGGTCTACGGGAATGCCCCAGAAGGCGAGGTCGCCCGTGTTGGGCTTGAGCGCCAGCCTGCCGAGCCCGCCCCGTTCACCTTTTGCCCAGATGAATAAGTCATCAGATGTGCGGATGAAGAGCTCGTTGCGGAACCCGTTTGCGCCGATCTTGTAGTCGGCTTGGTACCTGTTGATATTCTTCAAGAACTGAACGATCGGCGCCCATAAATGCGACATGCGTCTCTGTCGATGACGGGCGTTATCTGGGAGGTCGGTGCGAATGCGTAGAGCATGACATGATCCGTCTCGAGCATCCTTCCATTGAAGCTGCTGCTGGATGAACCATTCTTTGAATTTCTTTGCCGTGTCCTCATTCTTGGAGTGGATGGAGAAACTTGGCAGCGTTTTTGCAAGCTGCGCTGTGGTGCCGTCCATGAGGTGGCGCGGTGCTCCTTGCTGGGGCTGCTGCCAGGTCGTCTGTCTCGTGGCAGCAAGAACAGCGCGTGGATATCCACTTGCCCACAGTCTACACGAATCGCTGGTGCTGTCCGAGCTGTCATACCCACTCTAGCCCGCTTCGTTCTGTCTGTGCCAAGCGTGCTGGAGGCTGTCACTGATGCTGTGTTAATAGCTTCTTCTGAAGCCTGGATGCGTGTCTCCATCTGCTGTACTTTGATGCCGAGTGCAGCCATCCGTCCGTCCAGTTGTTTGATCTGGCCCGTCAGCTGGCTGTTCGCGTCGGTAGCCGTCTTCGTCAATGCAGCGAAGTGTCCTGTGACGAAGGCCGAGGACCACTCAGGCGCGGCATCTCCCATGGCTGCCCGGGTGACTCTGAACTCGCAACTTGCGAAAGTGAGACTGGAGGAGGTTGCGCCAGAAGGGCCTGCCTCCAAGCCCTTGTGTCGAGTGCCGAGCCTGAAGACAGGCCCGAGCTGACCTGGCCAGTTGCCTCGGTATATGGCCACTTGAGCCAACGTGGCTACGGAGGTGAGGGCAGAGTTCTTGCAACGCAGTGTGCCCTTGGACTCATCTTAGTTCCTCAACTCGAAACTGGGGCTCGTGTCTCGAAATCTGCGGCATGCGTTTCCCTGCATGGGCTTTCCAGCAGCAGGTCAACAATGTATTTGATCGTAATAGGGTGATGTATTTGCCTCAACCTTTCGGTTCTGTTTTGTCGTAGACCTTGTGTGCGGCCACGCTGGTGGATGCCACAATTGCAAGACCGGCGACTTCTCCGAAATATATGCTGGGAGCCCAGATGCGACCAATTGACATTTACTTGGATGGAGCGGCAAAGGGATCCTCAGACCATACTCGCAATGCAACTGAAACATCGCCTGTTCCAGCGTGGGGGTTATGTTTGCTAGGCGAGGGGCTGGGCAGAACCCTGATGCATATTGGAATCGTGTGTGCATTTCTTGTTGTTGATAACGATCACACGACGTTGTGTCGGAACAATGCAAAATGAAATGTCGAAGTCATTCGCAACGGAAGCGTCCGCTATGATCCTAGTATGAGCACACATGTGGGCAAGTCTGTCCAGACTCTGATTGCCACGTGACAGGCAACATCTTTCCAAGCACCCTGCCATCTGCTGACGTTGCCTTCTGGTTTGCCACGGCATCGTCTCAACATTGTCGTGCGTAGTTCTTTCGTGCAGTTATCAATGCGCGCATGTGCTCTCATTGCGGTCATCCTTGGAATGGACCCGCCGGTAGCTTGCGCGAAGCATCAGGTAATGGATCCGTGCATCTGGACATCAACGACACCGCTGCTTTTGCGGACTTTGTATTCCAATCCGACCCAATCAAAAGTGATGCGCACTGGTCCTCGGGTGGTCCCGTGCCCAATGGAGGGAAAAGTATTCGAATGATTTGCACGAGGCTGGGTCCATGCACTTGGGCAGCATGACGATTGATATTCTTTCGAGCACCTTTCATTACTGAGCGGATTGTTTCGAGCCATCGCCAGCCGATGGACTGCGTGCCGATCGCAGCATGTGAGCCGCGACCCTTTGGTGATGATGCTTTAACTCGGGCGCCTGCGAAAGTCGAAGTATTTTTGGCGCAGCTCGAGTCTCGACACTTTCATGCGCAACAATGCTACGGGGCGGAGGATGGTGGAGGACAGCATCAGCGGGCACAAATTCATTGTGATTCAGGGTGCTAGCTTGTCCTACTTTTATGTTCTACTTTCTTGCTCCAAGTTTTAGTCCGCATATCGGTTCTTTTTTCTCTCAAGGAAAGCGCAGTGTTTTTTTTCGCATCAATGACGTCGTCATTCATTCTGCTGGTCTGAGGGTATTGGTTGTATTTGTAGTATCACGGCGTTGTGTCGCTTTGTCGCTTCTTTGCATGCACCGTGTCAAGGGCGCCAAGAGTGCTTGCCGTTGTGAAAAGAAGCGGCGGCATTGCTGCCGCACGCGCTGCATGACCTCCCAACGATCGTGATGATTGAATCTGGCAGCACTGTGCTAACTGCTGATCTGCAGCGCCCCTCAAGCGTGGGGCCGTGACGCGTTGCCGACTAACGCGGCCAACTGCCATATGTGTGAAACGTGGGTGATTGATTGCGAACTTCGGAGCCCTCTGCGTGGCCAGAAGTGTGGGCAAAAGGGAGCGGCCCAACACGCATATGTTGGGCATGGATGTGCGACCATGGACGATTACATTATTCAGTGTTGTAATGCTGAATGCGTTGAAAGCTCATTGGCCACGGATGTATACCGCGGGGGCTGGGCGCGACGACCACCGTGCGACTTGCCCCCAAGTCAACGCGCGATCTACTTCTTCACGTTCGATGGCGCGGCGCTGGCTGGCGCCATATGACAAACGCGGCCCCAAAGACCTGGTGAATGTATATCGTTCCCAACAATTGCTCGCTGAGTTGCCGCCAGTCCCGTTCAATAGTGGCACAACTTCGCACTGTTTTGCCAGGCAGTTCCAACAATATGAGACGCAGCAATGCGAACTTTCCCGAAGCCAAAGCACGCGAAGCGCAAGGTGGCGCTACGCGCGCCAGGGCGCATTCCATTTCGCCTTGCGGAGAGGCGCTCGCAGGAAGCGTTTTCGGACACTTGGCTTAGGTCGGGCATGTCCTCCTACAGGCGGGTTTTGGCGAGCAATGAAAACGTAGTCAATGCATCTTCAGACATAGCCGAACATAGTAGCAAACGTCACCAAACTATTCTGTGAGTATACTTGAACGTTTGTCCTGTAGAGGCGCATGCCCGACTCAACACTTGGCAGCAACAACCTGCGCACCTGCCTGGGCGATGCCTTGTGCCAGGGCCCTCTGGCGGGCCGGGGCCGCCGAAGGTGGGGTAGTTCTAGCCGTCCCCGCTGGTGGGTTGCAGTACCTCGTTTTGGGATGTTCGTCTCAACGGATTTTTTGTTAACGTCGTGGCCGTATTTGTCTCAAAAGTATTGTTTGTCTCAGCCTATTATATTTTTATCTTTTTGGGATATTCGTCTCAACCATTTTATCTTTATCGGCGTTGCCAGTGATGGGCTGTCGGAAGAAAGCAGGAACAACTCTTTACACATACATTCCGCTGACTCTGCTGAGCAGAAGCGGCTCGAGATGGGGTGCAGCAGCAGCAGCGACAGATGTGCCGATGCGGCGCATGTTCAGTGTGCTGAAGCCTGTCTGCCAGCCCGCGCAGCAATCGGCAGCGTGCGTGAAGAAGTCAGATGGTGCTGCCACGCTGATAGCCTGTGGAAAGAAGCGCGGGATAGCTGATCAATTTGCAATGCTGTTATAAGGGCCGCACCTCAGCATGCGTGATTCGGTTGAGACAAGATCGGGCTGACAATCTCGTTGATACCGATCTCTCAGCTGATGCAATTTCGTTTGCATTTTTGCGCACGCGGGGCCATGTCTATGAATATCTGGCGGAAACCCGCCCTTGCAGCGACAAATTCTGCGTTGACTTTTTTTGGAGGTGGGCTCAACGGAGGATCCACGGATGCCAACTTGTGCAATGTGGCGTGCATGGGCTATGACGAATAAGCTCTCCTTCGGTGCTTTGTTTGCTTCCTTGCAGACTGAATTTGCCAGCGTCGCGAAGATTCTTGCTTTTCCCAGGCCACCGATGTCAATGGGCGCATTTGTCGCGAGACTCTTGGCCGCCAGATTTTCTGTCGATGGCGCCGCTGAAATTGCTGAGATCCTCTGCGCCTGCCTGCGAACTCGGGGCCGCGAGCGGAAGCGCGGAAGACTATCCCACGATGCTGAGCATGCTGCAAAGACAGTCGTGGATCGCAAGAGAAAAAATCACGGCGTGTGCGCGGATTACTTCCGGAGGTCTTGCTGGGGCTGCTCTTAGGGGCTTTGTCTTTTTTCTCGCTTTCCGCCGGGTGATCCGCGCAGTGGCGTTGCGCCTCTCTGCTGCAAGGCTGCTCTTTGAACTCTCAGCTCGACCGTCGATCTCCGGTTTCGGCGCAGGGCCGGCGGACGGGCGGCATGCGGGATCAGTGCACTTTGGCGCAGCAGGGAGAATCGATGGGGGGCAACGTTAGGGAGGGCCCAGCTCGGGGGGGGGAACATCGACCTGGAATTGGCGATACATCGTCGATAGATGAGCAACTGGCCACCGATAGCGAATGCGCACGTTCCTAGGCGGGGTGGGCTGTCGGGCCCCTATGGGCTATGAGTGGGCGATTGGGGCTCGATGCGTCCTCCCCTGAGCCTTATCCCCCCCGTAATTGCCCCCGAATGGATGACCTTGCGCAACCTTTGACTTGTTCGAGCGTGCGAGATCGTGGGCAATGTGAAAGCTTGTGCGACAACTGAACTGCGGCGGCGTACGCGGCGTACGCGTATCTTCTTAAACGGGGCAAGACTCGCGCGTTGTTCCGTTTCGCTGGCCTTGGGTCCGTTGAGGCGCAGCGGCAGCCGTTCAGCGATGCCGAGGGCGTCGTTCGCTCTGAAGCTTGGGGTGTGCAGCGCCGGCTGGTTCCCACGGCTCAGTACAGCATATTGGTACGCCTACTTTGAAGGGGCCCAAGGACACACAAATAAGTACACACAAATAAAAATATGTCCCATATTTTCCCATATTGTCTGGGTTTTCGTCTTCCCCCCCACTTCACATATTTCCCTACATTTTCGGGGGAATCGACGATTAAATGTGTCTGTGTGTTTCTTTCCCTCCTGATACTTGTTCCACGGATTCGATGCATCCAGAGGTTACAGCTCAAGTCGGTGCTTTGAGAAGAGTTTTGAACAATTGTGTTACGCAGTGCTGCAACGGAGCTCTTTCCTGTTCAAGCACGGCTTGCGTGATGCCCAGGGGTGGTGTTTATGTGTTGTCTTGACCATGCGAGTGCATGGCCCAAGTTGCAAGCTGCTAGACGGATGAAAGCCAACACGAGCATCACGCAGGTGTACCCAACCGTGCGGAAAGAAGATTCGAGCGACCCTCATGGCCCCTCTCACGAGTCCATTGGTGATAACGAATGCTTCATCGCGCCTGCGATCATTATTCCGTGCGTGCTTGTTGGGCTTGTCATCCGGGTGTGTTAGCAGGCCCCGCGCGCTCAAGTTGTTGCCTTGTCCCACACCATGGTGGTCCACAAATCTTGGCTGCATGCGGCTTCTGTGGGCTTGGATCTGCTGACGTCATGTTCCGGCTCTCTTTTTTTTGATTACGCAACCAAGCACATAGGATAATCGATTCATGGGATTCATTCTAATCAGAAGTGTTTCAGGACGGCGTTGAAAGATGACAAGCAGGAGCGTGCATTGAACGAGGTGTGTGGAGGATCGTTTGAAACAATGCTGCTCAATCGTCTTGACGACTTTCAGCAAGTTGCAGAACGACGTCTTTGCCGACGCTGATCGGAGGGACGCTAGGGACGCCCGCAAACGGACCAGAAAGGGCCAGAAGGCCACATTTCGCTGACTCTCTGGCTGGCTGGTTGGAAGGCCGATTGACCCCAGAAGCGCCTGAGGCTGGCAAGAGCCATAAGTTTAGGTCGGGCATGTCCCCTACAGGCAGATTTTGGATGACAAATCAAAAATAGTCAAACAATGCCCAAACATGAACAACACATAATCCAAAAATCGTCCCCGTATCATGCATTTTCACTATTTCCGAATATTCCCCCCTGTAGAGGGACATGCCCGACTTAACCTTAAGTCTCACCCCCTCGTATCTCCCTCTCTGGTGGGCCAGGGGCCGCTGCTGCAGCACTGACGCCCCCTTTTAAGGAGGTTATACGCCGGCGAGCTGTCCTTGTCATTGTGCCCTCTGCCATGCACGTGTCTTCCCGCACGCGCAGGCTCCAGGCAGCTCGGGAACGAAACGAAAAAGAGGAGGAGGCGGAGGAGGAGGAGGAGGAGGAAGATGAGGAGAAGGAGGGGGATAAGGAGGAGGAGGAGGAGGAGGACTGGCAAGGCCTGGGGTTGTGCACAGACGGTCCCCCGAAAGGTGGTCCCAGGGGGCCTCGCAGGGAGCCCTAGGAGTTGGTTTGGGGCTGTCGGGGGCTGTCGGTGCGTAGCCCCAGGTCTCACCAGGGAGGAGAGAACAACAAATCCGCGCGAACCGCCAAAGCTTTTCATGCTCCTGCTGTCTCCCTTCTTCGAGAGG
>CAUYUJ010019401.1:87653-105153 GCA_963575745.1 Prorocentrum cordatum | reverse complement strand
GCTCAAGTTCACGGCGGAGACTGCTGCTGCCCAGCATGCCGCAGAGCGTCCTGCGGCCCCGGCGCGTGTGTAGCACCATCCGCATCACTACCATCAACGGCAGCTGCTGGCCGCAGGTCAAAGCGTACCTTCGCTCTGAGTTCGCCGCAGATGACCGCATCATCTGCGCGCAGGAGACCAATCTGTGCACCCCGCAGGCCATCGCTTATGCTAGTCAGTGGTGCGAGCGACATGGATGGACAACTTTGTTTGAGGTGGGCGCATTCAGTTCTACGGGCACCCCGTCAGCTGGAGTTTGCGTTTTGATAAAGGATAGTTTTGGCTTCGGGATTCAGGACATGAGAATTCCAAGGGACGCTCAAGAAGTTCTTCCACAGGGACGCCTTGATGGTGCCAGAGTAGAGCTGCCTGAGCTCGGTGTCATAGGAATCCTATCCGTGTACATGCAGGTTAGCACCAGTTTGCATGAGACCAAGGCGGCCACCGCCATTCTACAGAATGAGTACCAGATATCCATAGTCATAGCAGGTGACTTGAATATGAGCCCCGCCAAGCTAAGCACGATGTCTTGCAGTGCGCAGGCATGCAATTCATGCATCCCTCCTCCCCCGCGTGCAGAACTAAGACCTCCCAGAGTTGTTTGGATTAGTTTGTTTTATAGTGGATGTCTGCAAGATGTACTTCATGAGCCACACGTACACGCAGCATACCCACTCCCCCCACATCGTCCAGTAAGCATCCGTATCGAGGTTGGCGAGAATTTCACAGTCCAGGTTCATTGTAAGCCGCAGCGCCTGCCCGCCAAGCCTGTCTTTGGGCCCAGGCTGCCAGAGCGCGAGTGGATAGCCGTGGAAGCAGCGCTCGACGCTGCCGAGGGGATCCTGAATAACGAGACTGCCGCGCCGATCCAGGGGGATAAACAAGCCGCCCTTGATCAAGTCTACCACTTTCTGACCAGGGGCCTCGAAATTACGATTGCGGGTTTAACGGGCACGGCTTGCAGGCGAGTTCTCGGCCCAGGGCATGTCCTCCCAGGGTCGAGTGGTTTCAAGCGAAACAGCTTTTGAAAGAACAACGAGTTGCCTGGAATTCTCATGCTGGACCCCTTATCTGACCTAGGAATCTCGCGCAGCAGTTCTACTTCAAGTTAGCGAAGTTGGACGCTAACGACTTGTCGAGATTACCGAGTGCCTCGAGGACCCGCCTACACAGTTTAACGAGTCAGAGTTTCTCTCCGAGTGCCTAGAGACCACCCGCCAGTGCCTGAAAATCACTGTTTTGGATGTGAATGCCAAGGTCCTGGACCCCGACCTGGGAAGAGAAGCCCTGGACGACATTCTTGACAACATTTCGAAGCTTCTGGACCAGGAGTCGGTGAGGAAAAACGCGATGCTACAAAAGCTTGGCACGAGCGGGTGCAGATGGGCACGCAAGGTAATGCTGGGTGGGCCCACAAATGGACGAAGAGCCTTGACGCTTGGAGCCCCGACAAAGTCCCGAGGAAAGGCATCTGGACTGGACGGCCCTCCAAATTGCTGGAGTTCGAAGCTGAGCGACTCAGTGACCTTTGGGATGCTACGGTGGACAGGCCTCAGTATCATGTGCCCCAGGGCCACAAGAGCCATATCTCCCCCCAATCGAGCCCCGGGACCTCGTTGACGCAGCCAAGAGGTTCTCGCATGTAACGGCCCCGACTTGGGACGGATTTCGCCCGAGGCATTTCCAGAGCCTGGCGCTTGAACAAGCCGGCCTAGTTTGTCGTTTTCTGCATCTCGTCGAGAAGATAGGTGCTATGCCCACCCAGTTGCAAGCGATTGTCTCGGTCTTGATCCCAAAGATAAAAACCAACGTCGCCCGAAAAGCTACTGCCCAGTTCCGTGGTATTGGGATGATGCCAGGGATGTATAGAATTTGGCCCAAGGTCCGACAAATCGAAACCCGACGATGGGAGGCAAAGCGCTATCGCTCGTTCCTGGCCCACCAGGCGGGAAAGAGTATCGCCGAAGTTGTTTTTCGCCAGAGTCTCAAGGCGAAGCGCGAAAAGATCCGCCGAGAGCCGCTCCACTCAGGAGGTGTGCTGTGGGACCCCAGCAACTACTATGAGCACATTGATCGCCGGAAGCTGATAGAGAGGGCCTGCGACGTAGGTTTTAGCAGCGTCCCCCTGAAGGTCATTTTAAACCAGTACAGCAGCACGGGACTTGTTGCTACCCGAGACCTGGTCCAACTTGTGGACCATCCTACCCGAGGCATTGCAGCTGGTTGCGGATGGGCTACATTTTTCATGCAAGTTTACAGCCTGGGCCCTCTGGGCGCCTGGACCTTCAGAAACCCCTGGGGCGCGGACCTCCAGATGTTTGTAGATGGCCTATTCCTGGGACAACAACATCGCGATCCGCAAGCCTTAGTCCGACAATTGCAACGCTCCGCGACTAGGCTCGCCAGCCCTGTGCAGGACGAGCTAGAGTGCAAGCTCGCATTGCACAAGGCCCAGGTCATGGCCTCCACCGCCAGACTCTCCTCCTCCTCCTCCTCCTCCTCCTCCTCCTCCCCCTCCTGCCCCTCCTCCTCCTCCTCCTCCTCCTCCTCCTCCTCCTCCTCCTCCTCCCTCCTCCTCCTCCTCCTCCTCCTCCTCCTCCTCCTCCTTCAGAGGCCTTCGGATGGCTCCGGAGGCCCGCGGAAGGCCCTGGGCACACTCCACGTGGCCTTCCGGCAGTGGCATCCAGAGGCATCCGGGGGGTTGGCCTCCTTCGCTGAGCTCCTCCCCCCCCCACGGGCGCCGCAAACGCGCCTGACGTCCGACTCCCTCGCGCACGGCATGGCGAGGAAGAGGAAGCGGTGCAGCGTGAGGTCGTGCGGGCACTCGAAGAACTGAGCACAGAGCCTGGAGTTCTTCAGGAGTCGCGCGAACTCGGGCTGCGACCGCAGCTTCGTCTGCGCAGCCACGAAGTCATCGCGGCTGAGGGCAAAGGCGCCCCGCCGGTCCATCTGGCCGAACAGGTAGCCCAGCGTCCTGAAGGCTTCCTCCGAATACACGCTGCTGATCGAGGGAGAAACAACGACATCAACATACACTTTCGGAGGTCCGTGCGGCTTTCTCGGATCGGCGCGCCAGGGGCGGCGCTGGAGGCGCCGCCATGGGGGCCCCGCGCCGATCCAAGAAATCCGCGCGGAGCTCCGAACATTTATGTTTATGTTGGTGTTCCTCCTTCGAGCTCAGGCCTGGGCTCGGGGCCAACCCGCCGGGCTGCCCCGGCCCCGGCGCACCGGCCCTGCGCATGGCCGCCGCCGCGTGCGCCGCCGCCGCGGCCGTCCTCATGCGGGACGGCGCCGCCTGCGGCGACAGCTGCCCAGCGAGCCGGGGGCTCTGCGCGCGCGCGGGCTGCCTCTGCGGCGCCGGCGGGGGCGTCGGCGGGCTGGGCTAGAAGAAGAAAAAACGCCACAGACATAAGCTTTTGGCGCTCCGCGCAGATTTCTTGGATCGGCGCTGGGCTCCCCTCGGCGGCGCCTCTGGCGCCGCACCTTAGCGCGCTCCGCGCGCCAGGGCGGGGGGTGCAGCTTGGCTCCAAGAAACCCGCGCGGAGCGCCAAAAGCTTATGTTTGTGGCGTCCTTTCTTCTCCGATGGGCGGCCCCTTGCTCGGCCGCACCTCGTCCAGGACCAGCTGCAGCCCGAAGGAGGCCTTCGCCAGATCGTACCAGCAGGCCTCCTGGAGCTCGTCGCTCAGCAGCGTCCCGGCGTACTCGCACCGCAGGTGCGGCGGCCGCCCGTCCGGCGCCGTCGCCTGCCGGACTCGCAGCAGGGAGCACGCGGGCAGCACCAGCTCCCGCTCCGCTGGGTACTGGCTCAGCGCTGCAAGCTCCAAGCCCTCGGTGACGCCCTCGACAGTCAGGAGGACGCCCTCCTCCGGCCCCGCCGCGCTCCAGTAGCCCTCCGCGATCGCGCCGTCCAGGGTGCAGCTGCCCAGCTGCGCCCAGCACAGGCGCTCTCCCGGCCGCCTCTGCCCGAGCTCGGCGACGAGGTGCGCAGGCAGGCCGCAGAGCCACCTGGAGACCTGCCTTGGGGGGCTCAGGGGGATCCGCGCCGCGCTGAGCAGGCACGACAGCTTGATCCACCGCGCGGGCGGCGACCCCTCCTCGCCCAGGGTGGCGGACAGCGCGGCCGCGGCGCACACGGCCTCGTTGCGATCGCCAGACCGCCGCGACCGGTGCCTCTCGCGGTAGGCTCCGTACGCCGCGCCCCGGCCGCCGGGGCTCTCGCAGGCGGGGGGGCAGTCCTGAAAGAGCAGGAGCCGGTCCACGTCCACGTCGTGCTGCGTGTAGAGCAGCATGCACAGCAGCGCCAGCGGGAACTGCGACAAGCGCTCGTCCGCCAGCGAGGCGCCGTACAGGGACTTGAGCTCCGCGCAATACCTGTAGAGCAGCCTGGCGTCGGGCGCCCTCGAGCCCGCCGCGGTGCCGGACAGGCTCACCGAGCAGGCCCGCAGCTCCCGGCAGAGCTCGTCGAGGATGGTGCCGTCCGCCCCGTGCCACTCCTTCTCCACGCGCCTGGCAAACTGCCTGCCGGCGGCCTCGGTGCAAAGGCACGCCGCCTCGGGGAGGAGGGAAGGATTCAAATCCGCCTCGCACGCCAGCGAGGCAGCACGGCTTGTCCGCTGTTGTCCTCTCCTGCAGTCGCGCGCCCCTGTTCAAGCATCGCTTCGCGCCTCGCGTCTTGTGGCCGCGGCCGCCTTCCAGAGGCGACACGCGTCACGTTGGAACCAGCCCCGCAGCTCGAAAAGCGCAGGGAGCCGCACTGAACATCGCGAGAGGGACGGAACGGGGCGGAGCGCTCATGCATGCGGGCGTGCGCCCGGGCCCCCTCGAGGGCGGAGCAAGTGAGGCCACGGCTGGCGGTCTGGGATCCCTCGCGGGGGGCCGCTGCCGTGTGGGTGCCGGGAGGGGGGGGAGGACGGGGCGAGCGGGAGAGGCTGCAGAGGGAGGAGGGCGAGAGAGGTGACGAGGCAGGCCACCACGAGTCCAGCACACATCACCGATGCTGCAGTACACCCTCCCGTCCCTGGGCCCCCTCCTCGTGCATGCGTGCGGGCAGCCCCTTTCACACCGGCGACCGCCGGTCCGACTCATGAAGGGGGTCCATGGGCCTGCCACTGGCCGAGGACCCAGGAGGACCGACTGGCGTTACTCCTTCCTGTGGGCTGGCCACGAGTCCAGGGCTTGGTATCAGGTCGGGCTTGTCCCCCTACAGGCGGATTTTGGACGAAAAGCAAACAAATTCAAAGAATACTCAAATGTAGTGAAAAATTGCCAGGGAAATCGTCCTCACTATTTTTTACTATTTTTGAATCTTCCTCCTATAGAGGGACAGGCCCGACTTCAGCTTGGGAAGGCCTGGCTAAAGAGAAGGGTCAGAACCCAGGGCCAGGCCACAGAAAATGGCAGGGCTGGAGTGATGAGATCCCGTATATTGTGTAGCCACCATGTGTGCTAAAACACAGGGAGCGAACCTCCATTCATACTCCATTCAATGTGTTCCGCGGAAAACTCAGCGATGGTGCGCGCGGTGCCGAAGCGAGAGCACGGCGTTCAAAACCAACCGCCCTCAACCCGTGAGCCAGTTGGGTATTCATTTGGTGCCTCAGAGCGTGAAGAAACATAACGCGAAAACACGACTTCGATATTTGACCGCCCTAGATTTGTATTGTCATATACTTATGGCTTATGGAAGGATCAAGCTACAATTCGATGTTGGAAAAACGTCCTCCGTCCATTCGTAATTATGTTGGCATGGTCAAGCTTTGGGACCTTGAGGTGCCTGGCGAAAACGGGGCAAGAACGGGAGCCATTATCCAGTCTTGCACCTTTTGGGGTGTTCGAAAGGTGGGGCCGTAGGTACTGAATGGTTTTGGACCGAGAGCGCGATTTCTGATATAGCAATTGAGCCTCCCACGCCCTCTGACCATGAAGGGCGAGGAATCGGGCGCAAAGCCTAGCCATCCCTGATGGCACGTTTGGTTGTGCGGCGGGGGCCTGGGGAGTGGCAGTGCACCTGGCGAGGGCTAGATCGGGAGTCCTGTATATCCCGGAAGCCTTTTCCAGGCCCAGCCTCACATGGCCCAACCCAGACATCCGACGCCGTGACTTTCGCACAGCGTGGCCCCCCCAGTGTTTTTTCACAGCGCAGCTCCCCGCAGGTCTGAACCACTTCCTTGGACTGGCATCTCAGGTGGGCGTCTTTGTTACGCGGCGTTTCGACACTTGGTTGAAAGTGTGTGGGGGGTCTGGTTCCGGACCTCTGCTTAGTGCGCCTGTGTGTAGCAGTGCGTCCATCATGGGGGAGGCTCCACCTGTTCGAAACAATCCAAAAACAGCCAAGATCCACTCCAAGGGGTAGAGGGGGGTGCGAGGGCCCGCGCCGATCGGCAAAACAATGAATAAAACACAATCACCATCTCATCCCGAGTTGCTTTTTGTTTGTCCCAGGGCCCCGTCGGGGCCCTCGTAGGCGCAGCCTCGGTGCAAACATTCCGTGGTTTTTCCACGGCGCGAGGACGTCAGGCAACCTCGAGGCTTGCTGCGTGTTCGACGACTTGAGGCTCCGCCGCCCCTCTTCGAGGCCCAGGGCCAAAATGTGAGGATGAGGAGGAGGTGGATGACGATGATGATGATGCTGCTGATGATGATGTTGATGCTAATGCTGATGCGAACGATGATGATGGTGATGATGCTGATGACGATGGTGATGATGTGCTGACGATGATGATAATGATGCGCTTTGCACTTTGCACCGTGCCCTCAAGGTCTCCCTTGCGCCTGAGGCGGCACGTCAAACCGCTGAAAGAAACGGTCTGCAAAAGCGCCTCGCGTGAGGCACGAGAAGATTGAGGTCAGTGCAGTTGGCGTGCAATCGGGCGAACGCGAGCGAACCGTTACGCCATGCTGCGCTGACCTCATCCGCGAGCCAACCGGAACCGAGCAGTCGGGCGAGGCCCACTTCCCAACGCCAGGCCTTGAATATGCGGCCATGCGTCTGGGATCCGTGCTCGCGTTTCATTCTCTGAAGCCAGGCCATGCTGCGCCATTGCAGCAGATGGACGGGCACAAGCTGGACAGGTGTGGCGTCTGGCAGGGCGGCCTGGCGGGCTAGGTGTCCAGCCCAGGTAAGTCTGCGAATATTCACGTCTATGTCCAATGAGCAGCAGAGACGCGGCGCCAACGGCGGCGACAGAAATCCTCTGGAGACTCCTCCTTCCATCTCTCCGTGCAAACCAGCTGAGGGAACATTTCGCGGCGCGTGACACGAATTAGATTCAGATCCTTGACCGCGGGGCACCGCGACCCCGACCCATAGAGCAAGACAGGCTCGAGGGCTCGCTCGAGCAGCTTCGCGGCCTGCTGCCAGCGGCAGGCGCGTCCAGGTAGAGACATCTTGAGAGCGTAAAAGGCTTTCCAGGCGCGAGCTACCCTGTGCTGCGTGTCCTTTCAAGACCTTCCATCGAAAATGACAATGGAGCCGAGGCAAGGAAAACCCTCGGCACGAGGCGTGCGCGTCGCGACGCCGTCCCCGACCCCCATCTGGTAGTCGCTGAACTCGTGGTCCAGCGCCGTCGTGCCCCAGGTCAAACCCGAGGGAGATGCGCGCCAGCCGCGAGCTCGCAGGATGCGCCGCCAGGCCATCGTCATCTGGCGCAGCGACTCGGCCGCGCCCGCGAACAGCCAGAAGTTGTCGGCGCAGAGAAGTCCCGCCTCGCACAGCGTCGCCCCGCCCGGGAACTCGTAGCCCCAGCCGCGTGTCCAGCGCTCGCCCATGAACTCCTCCCAGGCATCTTCCAGCACTAGGTTGAAGAGGATCGTGCTGGCTGGGACCCCCTTGTCGAATGCCGCCAGTCCGAGGTGCAGGTTGCGTTTGGATCGAGCCCATCTTGATCGCCGCCGAGGCCTGTAACTCCCCCATGAGTGTCTCCTCGACCGAGCGGTGTCTCAGTGCCTCCTCGACCGAGCGGTGCTAGACGCGGTCGAAGGCAGCCTCGATTTCGCCGCCCATGATGCAGGTGGGTCGGTTCCAATCGCGGGCCTTCTCTACCAGCGTGCGCATGCTGAAGATCACGTCCATCGCTAGGTGGAACTTCCGATAGGCGTAACTGTGGGCTCCGCAGGGTCAACTTGGTGGCACATTTCTTGGTCGGGCCGACCGGGTAGAGCTTCTCGAAGGTGGTCAGGAGCGTGATCGGCCTGTACCCTTTGAGCGTGTGCTTGTCTCCCTTCTTCTTCATAGGCTGGATGATGTGCTTCGACCAGGGTTGGCCCCTGGCGCACTCGGGTACCCCGCGGAAGCGGTTCTCGAACGCGGCCGCGAGCGAAGCGAGAAAGCCCGAGCCGAGGGCCTGCGTGACCTCGGCTACCACCCCGTCCACGCCAGGTGCCTTCATGGCCTTCATGCCGTACAGAGCCCCGCGGAGCACCTCGGGCTAGAAGGGCGGGATACCGAGCGCATCCTCCGTCGTGCAACGGGTGAGGTAGGCAGAGGCCCCGGCGGGCTCCTCCCCATCGCTGGCCCTGAAGGCATTGCCGTAGTCGCGCTCCAAGGGCTCCTTGATTCGCAGCGGGTCGTCCTCGATATCCCCCTTCCGCGTTCATCGGCTGGTTGTGGATCGGTCCAAGCTGGGCTCGGCGAGGCGCTCGTACTCGGGGGTTGCCAGCCTCGTGCGCGCAGTGCTGCAGGGCCCTGCTCGCGGTCCAGATCTTCCTGCGAATCCTGATGATATCCTTGCTGTAGATCGCGCGCTGCGCGCGGTCGCGGGTGGCCCGCCGACGCGTCTCCAACGCCCGCGACGTCTGCGTGGGCTCGTGACTCTCGGGGGGCTTGGAAACCTTCCTCGCAGGCGGGCCCCTGCCACAGGCGACGGCAGCTAGGTGCACCGCGTCCGTCATGGAAGTAAGTAGCGCTGGGTTGCGGTCGGCGTAGCAGGCGCTGTGGCTCCAGCAATGAAAGTGGTTGTCGAGACAGGTCCAGCCCATCATAGGCGCGCGACCTCCGTTCCAGATGTAGCGCCTCCTGGTGCCAAGGGTGAACTCCAGCTCGATGGCCGAATGGTCGGACTGCGCGGCCGCAACGTGCTCCTTGAAGCTCACGAGGCCCGTGGTCTTGACCATCTCGCCAAACCTGTGCTGCTTCCACCAGATGATGCCACGAATGTAGTCTAGCCCGAGGTCCGCCGCCTGAGCGCCCAAATTGTCGGCCACCACCTTCTTCGCGCGCGAGATCATCATAGACAGCCGGATTTCCTCCGTGGGCTTCTCCACAGAGAACCAAAAGCGGTGATCCAGGTGATGTGGCTGCGGCATAGTAATCTGCTTCCCCTTCATCGAGCGTGCCCAGGCCCACATGCGCCCCGAACTCGTGAAACGGACCTCCAGGAAACTGGCACGCTTGAGCGGGACGAACACCCCATCTTCTGCTTTGTCGGGAATGGCGTCGGTAAACGCACGAGCCTCGTTCAGGATGGTGTCGCGGGGCGTGTCCCGATCCCATCCGCCAGCCGTTGCACAAATCTTGTCGCGCGCTTTCTTCGGCCCCGACGCGACCAGCTGTGCCGACGCGCTCTCGACCCCAGAGAAGCGCAGCGGATGCCCAATCGATGAAGCCGCCGTGGATGAGGGAGCCGCCGAACGTCCCTCGCGTAGGTCCTTGAGCTCCTGCTCCATGTTGTTGAGGCGCTCTTCGTGCCTCTCGACGTCCCTGCGCAGCACGTTGTCGATGGATTCGCATCCGCGAAATCTTTCGCCATCGGCTCCTTGATCTCGGAGCGAAGCATCTCTCTGAAGTGCATGATCATCGTGGGTCCGTCCATGGCTGCTGGCACTGGTGCGGGCTCGCGTAAGCGGCTGCGCGGGCCCATCGATTGCGAGCACGAGGAGGCAACGCCGTGACACAGATGGCAGCATGATGGTGATGATGATGATGATGATGATGATGATGATGATGATGATGATGATGATGATGATGATGCGCCTGCTGCTGATGCTGCGCCAGCTGCTGGTGCTATTGCTGCTGATGATGACGATGACGATGATGACGCTGCTGATGATGCTGCTGCTGATGAGGATGTTGCATTCTGATTTCCAAGTGTAAGTATGTTGATCCACCCTCTGGTGCACCTTGTGTGTTTTTCAAGTGAAGTGTTCCTCCCAAGGCTCGCACCCTGTTTTGTTTACAACGGGGAATCTTGAGCCTCGGATCGTGTTATTGGCCCCCGGTTTACAACAACAGCGGTTCCCACCTGACACTTCCCGAAAAGTTATTCAAAATCGCGCTCTTGCGCGGGGCTACCTTACAATTAATCAGGCATCGCGCTCCTGCGTGGGAACCCATTGCAATGCATTAGAAACCGCGCCCTCGACACTCAGGAATCACGCTCTCGATATGGACTTCTCTAAGATTTATTCAAATCGCGCTCTTGCGCGGGACTTCGTCGCAATCCCACCAGCCCTCTGGGCGCAGGTGGTTTGGGGATTTTCCTCTTCCACCCCCCTTCTTCCCCTTCGGGGAGGGCTTTACTCCTCCCTCCCAACCCCCTCCCTTGGACCTGGACGGGGCGCCACGCGAGGTGTCAGAAGGTAGTGGCGCCAAGACGGCCTCCGAGAGCCCAAGATGACCTCCAAGATGGCTGAAGATAGGCCATGATGCCTCAAGCTGGCTCCCAAAATGCCCCAAGAAACCTCAATAACGCTCTTAGACGGCTCCAACAGGCCTCCGAGACTTCCCGGGGGGGCCCCCAAAAGGCCAACATCCTTCACAAAACCGAGGAACACCAATGCTTTTTGCATCGCCCGCTCGCTTCCGATAGCCGTCCGAAGCCTCAAGATGGCTCCAAAGTGGCCTTCGGAGGGACCCGGGAGTGCCTCAAGACGGCCCCAAGAGCGCCCAAGAGCGCTCCAGAGCGCCCCCAAGGCAAAGCGCCCAAAAAGGCGATTCTAAACGCTATAAAGGGGCAGCCCGAATTAAGGACCCCCCTCTTTTTTTTTGATCGATGTCCTCCAAAATGGCCCCAAAAGCCGCCCAGGAGGCCCCACGGGGCCCCTGGCTCCAAGATGGCCCCTGAGAGGTCCCACAAAGCCCCCAAGAAACCCCCAAGAGGACCCCAACCGGCCTCAAGAGGCCTCCCCGAGGCACCCAAGACGCCCCAAAACCCCCCAGGACTGCCAAGAGACCCCCAACACGTCCCAAGCGGCTTCCAAGAAACGCCCAAAAGATATCCCAAGAGGCCCCGAGAGGCATCCAAGAAACCTCTGGCCCCCTTGTTCGCCCTCCTCCTCCTCCTCCTCCTCCTCCTCCTCCTCCCTCATCGTCCTCCTCCTCTTCCTCGTCCTCCTCCTCCCCCTCCTCCTCCTCTTCCTGTTCATCATGCTTGTCTCTCCTCCCTCATCTATCCATCCTCCTCCCTCTCCTCCGGCTGTCCCCCTCTTTGCCCGTGCACTTCCCTCATCACCTCAACTCGCCTGGGCGTCGTTTCTAGATGGGCTGGTGGGGGTGCTTTTTGGTCCGCGGGTGCGCGAAACGAATCGAACGCCGAGCCTGCTACGGCGGGCCGCGCCGGTAGCGAGGAGAAAAACAATGAGCGACGGCGCGCGGCTGGTGGGGGTGCTTTTTTGATCGCGAGCGCAAGCGGTCCAACCGCGCGCCGAAAGAAACGCGGCAGCCGCGCCAAGCTCAAATTAGGCACTGAGCGCGCAGGAGCGAACTGCGCTGCTGCTCAGGGGGCGAGAATGACGCTGAAGGACAAGTCGAAAACGCCGAAACCGTTGAAGATCAGGAGGTAACGGTCCACATGCAGCGCAAAAACGGCGAAGTAACTCATGCCCAGGTCCACGAAGGCCACGTCCACGTCCACGAGGAAAACAAATACCACGACCGCGTAGTCGAGGAGGGCAACGTGCAGGCGCTCGACGGAAAAACCGGATGGCCAGGAAGAGGTCAAGAGCGCAAGCGGAAGACGCCC
The DNA here is from genome assembly GCA_963575745.1 of Prorocentrum cordatum. NCBI lineage: Eukaryota > Dinophyceae > Prorocentrales > Prorocentraceae > Prorocentrum > Prorocentrum cordatum. Next base: position 93,156 of record CAUYUJ010019401.1, on the reverse strand, counting down.
CTTGCGAGTGGGGAGAGCACTGAGCGGGAGCCGGGGAAAAGCTGGTGGGGATATTTTTTTTGATCGCGGCCGTAACGACAAATCGCTCGGCGTCAAGTCGAAGCGCAGCTAACGAGCAGCGGACTAAAGTAGGCACTAAGCGCGCAGGAGCGAACTTCGCTGCGGCTCAGAAGGCGAAGCCGACGCTGAAGAACAGGTAAGACACGCCGAAGCTGATGAAGGCCAAGGTGATGGCCTCGATGCAAACCAGCATGGCGAAGTAATTGTAGCCCGTGATCATGTCCAGGAGGAGGACCGAGACAAGTCTGGCAGCGTACAAGCGCTCTTCGACCACGAGGAAGCGAATGAAAAGGCAAAGCGATAGCCGCGGCGGAGGGTCGACGGCAGGGCCTGCGACATCGATAGCGAGGTGGCAGAGCGCATTGCCAAATCACCAATCACGTGGGAACGGCTGGTGGGGATACTGTTGGTCCACAGGCTCGCGAGGCGGGTCGAAAGTCGTCCGAACACTAGTCGGGCCGCGACTAGGCAGCAGGAGAGGAAAGGCAGCTGGTGGGGATACTTTTTTGATCTGCGGCCCGCAAGGAAGAGTCCAGAGGGCGTGGCGATCGGGCTGACTGGGGCACAGAGCCAGATAATTTGCGAACCCAGCCGTCACTGTCGACAGCCGACCGCACATGCAAGCATGCAGAGCAAATGAGCGGACTGGAGGGGGGATCAGGGAGACGCAACATTAGCGGACTGGAGGGGAAATCAGGGAGACGCATCTTAGCGTCGAGAATGCGAGGAGTCGCCGAAACGGCGCCAGCTCAACGCGACAAAATATATTCATGGGCCGGTACAAAGCGTAACCCGACCAGCCCCAATACAAGTCGCCGTCTTCAGGGAGACGCATCTTAGCGTCGAGAATGTGAGGAGTCGCCGAAACGGCGCCAGCTCAACACGACGAGGGGGGGAGGTGGGGGCGAAGGGAGGAGAAGAGCTGGTGGGGATACGCGACGCGTCAATAATGTATTCCGAAATCGCGCTCTCGCGTGGGAGCCCCTAGCAATTCATTGAGACACCGCGCCGTCGGCACTCAGGATCCACGCTATCGTTCTGGACTTCCTCACGATGAACTTGAGAATCGCGCCATCGTTCGAGACTTCCTCGCGGTTCATGAAAAACTGATGTCTCAACTTCCCGCCCGCTCGAACGGGCCGTCTGGGCCCGCCCGCCCGACCCGCCCGTTAGGATCCGCCCGCCCGACCCGCCCATCTGGTTCTGCTGCTTGCTTTCCTACTCCTAGCACGCCTGCTGCTAATCCTCTCTCGTCCTCCATCCTTCTCATTCCCGCTTGTCCCTTCCCTCCTCCCTCCCTTCCCCTGGTTTACGGGTTGCGTCGAAAACACTTGGCAGGTAAGAAACACATACCCCCCAAGGGGGGGTACGATCGAAGATGAGGAGGTCGGGCATCGAGGGTTTGTGATATACACGTTGAGTGGCACGCGAGCAGATGAGAACGACTGGTCTTGCTGTGCCCTGAGAGTCCTGAGAGTGTCGAGGCACTGGCGTCGAGACACCAGCAGCACCGCATGCTGGTTAAACTCTGCAGTCAAGGAAGACCATTCAAAGTAATGCAGTATCCGCCGATTCGCCCAGGACGCGTCGAATAAACGCGTTCTCGTTCGACACTCAATCGCGGCTACTTCTAGCCACTTCGATCCAGTCAAGGCTCACCGCGTCAAGCACTCTAGCCAGCTGGCCTTCCCAATCCCACGGGCTAAATCTTGAAAGTCCCTGCCAGTCCGAAGCTTCGCGAACGTTCTGATGAGCAGCGCACTGATAGTTCCACCGCAGCATCTGCGATGTTAAACGACACGGGTCATATTCCATCTGACGAGCCTCGCGGCCCGCGTACCCATACGTGGGTCAGGCGGCAACCACGTCCGAATCTGGGGTGCCCAACGCGTCTTTTAGACTGCGGAGCTCCCCGTTCTGACGCCTGGCAACCTTTTCTTCGGGCTCAGCAGCTACGCGGTGCAACCTAAGATACTCCTGGAAAATGTAGTTTTGCCTTGGCCGCAAACGGAACAAACTACGCTGATTGTACATGCGTGCTCCAGCAGATCATGAAGCAACGCCTTGACAGATCCGTCCAATGAGCTCAACACGTTGCTTTCGGGAGCCGCTCTTGGAAATCAGCATGCGGCTGGCATCAGCAGCGGAAGCTTCGATAGCGAAGGATTTCTTGAGAATGTACTGCTCGCCGCGGCCAGTGCGATTGAAATAAACACCCACATTTTTCATATAATGGTCTTCACAATTCGTAGTTCCATGCGATGGTGCTTCATCTGCGGCCTGCGTGTCATATCGTAGGTCTTTCGACGGTGCGTCCAAGCCGCCTTGTTGCAAGGCAGTCAGCACGTTGACGTGAATGCGCAGGGCCGCCTGGATGCTGTGATCCAGGATGAAGATGTTGTCGCTGTGCGCCACGAGCGTGATATACACGAAGACGCACACGTGGCACCAGGGGCACCAACGATGGTGATGAGTATGGTGCAGATGCTGACGATGATGATGATGATGATGATGATGATGATGATGATGATGATGATGATGATGATGATGATGATGATGACGATGCTGATGATGATGATGCTGATGGTGGTGATGATGTTGATGATGACGACGACGATGACGATGGCGATGATGATGATGAGGATGCTGCTGATGATGATGATGTTGACGCTGCTGATGATGATGATGCTGATGATGATGATGATGATGAGCATGGTGCTGCTGATGATGGTGGCGATGCGGAGGTTGATGTAGATGTTGTTAATGGTAATGGGGATGTTGATGCTGCTGCTGTTGCGGTGGTGCTGGTCGTCGTTGTTCTTATTGCTCTTGTTCTTCATGGTGAGCTTGTTGACGCAACAGCTGCTGCTGCTGCTGACGCAGATGCTGATGATGCTGACGATGCTGCTGTTGATGATGATGATGATGATGATGATGATGATGATGCTGGTGTTGACGCTGTTGCTGCTGCTGATGATGCTGATGATGAAGATGATGATGATGCTGATGATGATGATGATGATGAGGATGGTGATGCTGATGCTGATGCTGATGCTGACGCTGATGCTGCTGATGATGATGCTGATGATAATGACGATGCTGATGCTGATGCTGCTGATGATGCTACTGATGATAATAATCGTACTTCTTGTTGTTGGCGGTGGTGGTTATGGTGGTGCTGGTGATGAGGAGGAGGAGGAGGCGGAGGAGGAGAAAAGCAATGCTGATGAGGACGATGAGGAGAACGCCTCCCCAAACTTGGCGTCCAGCGCGCCGGGGCCCTCGGACTGCAGCCCCAGGCGCATCACCTCGAACGCCAGTTCGCTCGGCTGGCTGAGAAGCTCGTCCCGCACGGCCAGGTACCTCTAAGGGCGGCCAAGTCCGCAGCGAGAGCGAGCTTCGTTCCCGCGACCCCCAGCGCCCAGCGTGTGGGGGGGAGGGGAGGAGAGGGACAAGGAACGAGGAGGAGGAGGAGGAGGAGGAGGAGGAGGAGGAGGAGGAGGAGGAGGAGGAGGAGGAGGAGGAGGAGGAGGAGGAGGAGGAGGAGGAGGAGGAGAAGAAGGAGGACGACAAATAATGATGCGGGGGAGGACGAATGATGAATGAAGAATGAGGAATGAAGACCAAAAACGAACCGGATAAGGAAGAAACGGAATAATAATAATAAGAGACGGAGGAGGAAACGGAGGAGGATGAGGAGGAGAAGGAGGCGGCAGAGCAGGATGAAGAGGAAGAGTCGGCGGATGAGGGATGGAAGAGGAGGCGGAAGAGAAGGATGAGGAGGAGAATGATGATGATGAGGAGGAGGCGGAGGAGGAGGAGGGGGGAGGCGGAGGAGGAGGAGAAGGAGGAGAGGAGTGAGGAGGATGAAGAGGAATCGAGGAAGAGGAGGAGGAGGAGGAGCGGAGAAGAAGGAAGGGTGGACGGGGGGGCGGAGGCGGAGGAGGACGAAGGATAATGAGGATGAGGGAGGGATGGAGGCTGAGGAGGAGGATGGAGGACGGCGGAGGAGGAGGAGAAGGAATAATGATGTGGGAAGAGTTGAAAGAGTTGAGGAGTGAGAAACGAGGAACGATGAGGAAGGAGGAGGAGGGGGGAGGAGGAGGGCGGGGGAGGCGGGGGAGGAGGGGGAGGGATTGAGGAGGATTGAGCAGAGGAGTAACAGGCTGCTGGGAGGAGGAGGAGGTGGAGGAGGAGAAGGAAGAGGAGGAGGAGGAGAGGAGGAGGAGGCGGAGGATGGAGGAGGATGAGGAAGAGGAGGAGGAGGATGAGGAGGAAGGAGGAGGGAGGAGAAGGAGGAGGAGGAGGAGGAGGAAGAGAGGCAGGAGGATACGGGAGGAGACGGAGGAAACACTGCGAGTGTTGGCCCCCGAGCTGCGGAGTGAGAAACAAGGAGCGAGGAGGGGGAGGAGGAGGGAGGAAAAAAGGGGGGTGAGGAGGGAGGAGGAGGAGGAGGGAGAGAGGAGGGAGAGGAGGAGGGGGAAGAGAGGGAGGGGGGAGGAGAGGAGAACGGAGGGAGGGAGGGAGGAGGAGGAGGAAAAGGGGAGGAGGAGGTGAGGAGGAAGAAGGGGAGGAGAAGGAGGGAGGAGGAGGAGGTGGGGAGGAGGAGGAGGAGGGAAGGAGGGAGGGAGGAGGGGAGTGAGGAAGGAGTGAGGAGGAGAAGGAGGAGGGAGGCGGAGGTGGAGGGATAGGAGGAGGAGGTGGAGGCGGGAGGAGGAGGTAGGATAAGGAGGAGGAGGAGGAGGAGGAGGAGGAGGGAGGGGAGGAGGAGGAGGAGGACGGAGAAGGGAAAGAGGAGGAGGAGGAGGAGACGAAGAGAGGATGAGGAGGAGGAGGAGGAGGGAGGGAGGAGGATGAGGATGAGGAGGGTGAGGAGGTGAGGAGGATGATGATGACGAGGCGGAAAAAGAGGAGGAGCAAGAGGAGGAGGGAGGAGGATGCGGATGATGAGGAGGATGAGGAGGATGAGGAAGATAAGGAGGAAGAAACGTAATGAATGCGGAGGAGGAGGGATATGAAGAGGAGGAGGAGGAGGAGGAAGAAGGAGGAGGGGGGGGAGGGAGGGGGAGGGAGGGGAGGGGAGGAGGGCGGGGGTAAGGGTTAAGGGCAAAGTGTAGCATGCGCCGAAGCGCGGCCGACAGGCCGACGGACGACCCGAAAGGAGGAGGAGGAGGAGGAAGCCGGTCCCCCGCATGGGGCCGCCGGTCGCCGGGCGCCGGACGCTGGACGCCGGCCAGCCGGTCGCCGGTCGCCGGTCGCCGGCAGCCGGACAACAATTGGGCATCTCGGGTACGGATTGCTGGTGTCGCCCCGGTTCCCTAACCTGCGGGGTGCTCGTGAGGGTGCTCATCGAAAGTGCAATAATCGCACTATCTTACCAGCGCCCCGTGCGTCCCTCACAAGCACGAACCCCACAAGCTGCGGGAACCTTCGGCACGGGGGG